>JABAJU010000026.1:0-205602 GCA_018220975.1 Tephrocybe sp. 9980TJB | reverse complement strand
ACAACACTTTTGACAATATTGACACAGTAGAGGAGGTAGTGATTGTGACGCCATATAATATCTGAGGTCGTTGGCGAGGAAATAGTCTTCTAAGGATTACCATCTTATCTTTACTGCTGACAATCTTATCCATTCTGGTCACACTCTTATCCATCCTGGTCACAATCATATCTGTGTGCTGATAATCTAGCCTGATTTTGACCCATGTCGGGAAATTCTGACAATACCAAAAGCATTGGTTTGATTGGTTGGAACCAAATAAGATGTTGCGCGTGAAAGGTGTCATACTTCTTTCCTACGTGTCTCTTCAACAAGATCACCCCTCCATCGATAGGGAAACTAGAACTATGAAGCTGTGGCGAGGAGACCAACGCCCTTTTGGCGATCCAATTGCTTAGAAGATCTGGCTCGATCCCTTCAACGTGACTTCATACTAATATCAGACTAGCAAGTCCTCGGCGATACCGGATGGCTCTAGGACAAAGTGTATTTTGAGAACGATAGTATGCAAATGGCAATGAGCTTTCCGAATAGATCAATAGTGTCTTGATCTAAAGCGTCCGCCAAAGCCCTCAGCCCCTGGTAGACACAGGCAGAAAGAGTGGACAGAATCTTCAAGGCAAAGGGGAGTTGCTAAATAGTTTTACAGGAACCAGCAAGTGGTGACGACAGTGGCTGAGATACTTACATAGGATTATCAGATGGGATGGACAGGTTGTCACTCCATCGCGCGGCATTGATCGCATCATTGACATGCCACAACTTCAAAAACGCCAAGCTTCAAAGTCTTAAGTAGCTATATTTCATGCACAGGACCAATCCTCTACTTTAATATTTGAATAATCAGCATCTTGAACTTCAGAGCCTCAAACTCGATACTTTATCCTTCGTGGCTTATAACCTCGAACGCAACGATAATCCACAATCCCGGCCTCCCGGTACCCTTCAAGGACCTACGTTGGCATAGCCCTAATGATCATTCGGCGTTTGTCGGAAGGGCCTCACTACACCTAACAAGCAAACTTTCATAAACTTCCCCGTTACAAGCTACAGGAATTTGTCCACCAAACTTTCCACATCACCCCAATTTAAAACTCTAGATCTTCACCTAGCGTTATGTCCACAATAACCGAAGCCGAAAATATAGACCCTATACCAGTTGAACCCAACTCAGGAGATGCTCGGGACTTTTGCAATGCTTTCTGGGGCACAGAAAACCGAGGACCCAAGACCTTGTTCGGACGGATGAAACTTGCACAAGCTACGGTCAAGGAGTTTCACCAATTCTGCAATGAGAGGTGTGTCTAGCGCCCGCAGGAGTCATTGAGTTGCTCATGACCAGCTGCGTAGATCGCTCATAGAAGCCAATTATGCCGCACACCTTGCTACGCTCTCAAATCGAAGTCTTGGCCGAAACGAGACTGGGTATGGATCATTTTTCAACTGTGGGCGCATGTGCATTGAGCAACCCAACGTTCATTAGTGCGCTTCGTGACTCGTTAGAGGCGTTGCGCAGAGAAACGGAGAAGCAGGCCATCCACCACACCCGCCTGTCTTCATTGATATTTATTCGTTGCCGAACGCTGCTCCCGCGCCTGGATGCAAAATACGCTGAATTGCGTGTTGGCTTGCAGGAGGAAGTCGAGAAAAACTTCAAAGAAAAGGAAGCCTTGGAGACAGAGGTAACGGTAGCGAGGGAAAAGTACGATGCTGGCTGCGCACGGGTTTTCTCTCTCATAGAGCGGGCTTCTGCAGCTCAAAGTACTGAAGAGCAAGAACAGGTTAGAGTCGAGTTGTATCAAGCACGCGACAGTGCACAAGCAAGCCAAACCAATCTTGCCGACTGTACGCAACGTCTCCATAACTTCCTCTCCCAATGGGAGGCTTTATGGAAGAATTTCTGTGATAAGTGTCAAGATTTAGAGGAAGCGCGGTTAGATATGGTGAAGGGTGTGCTCTGGGATAACATGAGGGATTTCTCGGCAGCCGGAGTTGATGACTGTGATGTAAGTCTTTCCCCTCATCTCTATGAGACCCGGTACGATCCTATCTTAGTCTTGGGAACGTATTTCCTTGAGCCTGAAACAACTGACGCCGGAAGAGGACGTCAAGGTCTTTGTTGACATATGCAGGACGGGTAATAGCATTCCAGAGCCACCGACGTTCACCCCACACAACTTGGACGCCTCCAGCACCTCCAATGTTGAACCCCCCTCGTATATGCCTCCGACCCCTGCTACGCGTCAGGCGACATTCAATCGCATCTCGCGACCGTTCATAGTTCCACCCATGACGCAACCTACACTCGAGTCACCACTTCATGAAGAGACACTGACAGACGAAATTCACTGGGAATCCATTTCCTGGGACCATGAGTCGGCATCACCTCCTGAATACTCTAACAATAATTCAGGACCAACAAAGATTTTGTTCTATGGTATCTGTGACTCATGTGTATCCTATATGCTTTAACTAATTTGCCTTTTGTCCTCTAAAAAACAACAGTGAAAGCACGACAGGAGTACACTGCCATGACAAGCGATCATCTGAGTTTCCGGAAGGGGGATGTTATCGGCGTAACAAGCGTTGGAGATGATATTCGATGGAGGGGGGATCATGTCGATGAGACACGTAAGGAAGAAGGTCGGCACTTCTTTCCCAGGACCTACGTCTCCATGGTTCAAAACGCTGCTGGTGAAACCCTTCGTCCCAAGTTGTTCTATGGTAAGCAGCCAACTAATATATTCAACTTCGATTTAATACTTGTCGAACAGTGAAAGCACGCTTTGATTATACTGCACGCCGTGCAAGCGAGTTGAGTTTCAAGAAGGACGATGTTCTTGCAATAACAAGCATTGGAGAAGAGGGATGGTGGAGAGGTGAACACTATGATGATACACAGAGGGAGAAGGGACGATTTTTGATCTCGTACACCTCCGTAGTCCCTGCCTATAACGTAGGCACTAATGTCGATGTTTGAGTTTGTCCATGCAAATAAAATTTATTGTTCTCGCTTGGCATCGACACTGCTTGCGTCAATGTAACTCTGAATCCTGAGTATATTATATATCAATTTAGTACTTCAAGCAACCATACATTCTTCACTCTAGGGGAGTAGCCTAAGAGAACGCGATGCAACCTTCTTTCTGCCCAAAGGGCACCCTCAACGTCGGTAGCCTTACCGAATTGAGTTTGCTTGTGCAGTGCCGGTCATCTTTTATCTTATAAACTTTAGAAAATAAACTTCTGTCTCATGAGTAAGCGGTAAAACTCAGAAAGAGGCGCTACGAGTATCTCAACACTGTCGTCAGAGCCATTTATCGATTCAACTTTGATCAACATACACATCAAATGGAAAATTGTCAACTTCACTTAGACTAGCTTTCGGGACGAAGCATCCGAGGGTGGAGGCGTTGAGCCAGAGGACTCAACATATGATGGGGGTTTTTCACCAGGATTTACCGGAGGACGTTTACCCGCTGGCATATAAGTAGGATATTCGTAGACCTTTTTATTTCCTTCCCGGTTGGTCGAATACTGGAATTGCGCAATCCGGTGCCCATTGGGAGGGTTGGGATTTGAAGCTGTCCCAGGAGACTGCGGCGCAATCGCTTGGGCTGGAGGTTGCGGAGGAGAGGGTAAGTCTGGTTCATGGGCCTGCGGTGCAACCACTTGGGAACCTCCAGGAGATTGATGATCAGAGATAGGGGGTCTTGGAGGGTGGTTATCGAGGGGGTGACGTGTCATAGGCCGAGGTCCCATTGGGAAAGTAGATGGTCGCTTGCCCGGGGGAGGGACTTCTGGTTGATGCGACTCACCCAGCACACGAGGCAATAATGCCAAAGTGTAGATTTCTCGTCGAGGTGAGGAGTGGCGAAGGTGAGGGTAAGGGAAGTCAGGGGAGATGGGGTGTGAAGAAACCAATGTTCGTCTAGCGAATCTCGCATCGACATGTCTAGTTATTCCTGGTGCGGGAATCCAACAGCTTCCATGACCTGCGGTGTTCTTGGCTCGTTTGACGTCAAGACAAATGTTCGTCCCTAGGGGGCGAAATCCTATACCACCCATGCGGATACATTCCGAACCGCTTTCGACATTATGTTCATGGACTTGGAGAAGTTGGCTGTTGCAACTGAATTTAAGTTAGCATGGAAAGGAGGAGAAGCAAGCTGGCCGAGCTCTGACTGACACTGTAGGTTCACGGACGTTTGAAGCTCTATTCCCAGTAGGAAGGGCATAGGTTGAGAAAGCAGCAAAAGAAAGTCCAAACGCGAGGAAGGTTGAAATCAACCGCATATTTCGACGAGGAGCTAAGGCACTGCCTAAAATAATGGGGTGTGTGAAAGACCAGCTTTCTGAGGGTTAGTGGGCGCATTCAATCCCTCTTAAACGTAGGGATGTGCACCTATTATTTGGCAATGTGGGTACAGAGAAAGATATCAGAAATTGCGCGCAATCACATGTGTAGAGCAGTGTAGGCGTCGACCAGCATCATACTAGTCATTTTGGATATGTTGACGCGTATGAAACCCTTTGGTTAGCCCTGGGTAATAGACCAAGGCAACTGAGTTTCGAAGAAGTGGAGTCACTTGAATGGACAAGGTTGGAAAACGTTTTTTCTGAATCTCAAGGCCGATTAAAGATGGTCACTGGTCAACGTTCTGCTGGTACGGCTGCATAGCCAACATATCAATTTCAACGCCTACACGGCTCCTAAACGTTTGATTGCGCGCAATTTCTGACATCTTTCTCCGCGTCTGGCCGCTACCCACATTGCCAAATAATAGATGGTTCAAAGGAGGGGATTGAGTACGCCAATTACTTACAGCGATCATGCATAACATACTTTGAATATCCAACAGTGCCGATAGGCACACCCCTCTTAAATCACACGGAGGAAAAGTACTACATATAGAAATACTACACTCAAAGTAGGCTCTTTCAATGGCAGTGCTTATTGTTCAATGCCGTGAACCTTGGTTTTCTATATCCAGGTTTAGTGGAAGCACTTGCTGGAAGTGCGGGTAACTGCACTGACGGCCGAGGTGGGGTGCGGGTGGGCGGCGGTGATGAAGGGAAGGGGCATCCGTAGCATCCAGGATACGCGTCCTGGTATACCTGGTGAATTTTAGTTCGAGCGTGAGCGTTCGAATTTGACACTAGAGAAATTCAGTTATTCACCTTGGACAATATATGCTTCATATGCTCCTCTCTGGCGAAGGGATAAACTAAAACTTGATCAGCCTATTATTCTCTAGGCAGCAGCGCCTGCAGAAAACAAACACATAGCATCACCGGAAATAGATGATATGGGATAACAAGGTAGGAGAAAAAGAATAACAGTGGTATCAAATGATTCATCGATATCGACGGATCCCGTTGACGAACACATCGAGGAAAACGTTGGGTTCGTAATATATTCCCTGAAAGAAAGTCAAATCAGAGCCCTGGACCCTCCCATCCATCTCTGCGATGAAATCCGCCTTCAGCTTGTTGTCGTCCATCAGCTCGTCACTATTCTCGTTGTTTGGATAAACGTGACGAAATTCCAAGATTATGTCGAACTTTCCAACCCTGGAATCAGTCCAGTAATCTGAATGGTTAGTACTGTGGAAAGATTTAAAGAGTAAGTGGGACTGGCTACTAATCTTATCTCTGAATTGTGAACGAGACGGCGAATCAGTACATCAATTCATTAAATGCTGAATCGCCGACGACGGTTGTCTCGTGAGCTCGAGGGCATCTTCGATGACCTTGAGAGGGGTTTTATAACAAACGATGAAGGCCATGTGCAAGTACGCAGCAAGTTCAATCCAGGAACGTGACCCAATGCAAAATAAATGGATGCCGCCACGTTACTATATATGGTTATTCCTACAGTTTCACTGTTTTCTCATATCTATTTTTGGTAATCCTTAATCGTCTGGTCATTATGGCAAACAGCGACAACAACGTCGCGTACATCGTCTCCTCAGAGCTCATCGTTGCGTCATCACAGCTCCCGTCCAATAAAGGCCGTTCCTCCACTGTCCACTCACTCATACACGCCTTTGGCCTCTCCAAATGCGTCAAAGTCATCCGACCCATCCGCGCGTCGTACAAAGACCTCGCAGTATACCACACTCGCGACTATCTCGATGCCGTCCTATCACCTCCCACTTCTACCACTCCCAACGCCGGCGAATTAAACGATGTCTTTGGGCTTGACTCGGACTGTCCTCCCTTTCCTCTTCTACCCTCATATGTCTCTCTCGTAGGCGGGAGCGCACTCACTGCTGCACAGGCTCTTATCACAGGTGCTGCAAAGACAACGATATGCTGGGATGGTGGACGACACCATGCCCAAAAAGGTGAAGCTGCTGGGTTTTGTTACGTTGCGGACTGTGTTCTCGCGCTCATGGCTTTCAAACGCGCCGCTCCGCGTTCAATTTCACCTCAATCTGAAGAAGAAGATGTCGAGCTTCTGAATGCAACCAGAATTACCAGAAAATCGCGAACGATGTACATTGACCTTGACCTCCATTTCTCCGACGCCGTCTCCCAAGCATTCGTTTCATCAAACTCACACTCTCCGCAGATTCTCGTAAGCTCCTTTCTCTGTATCCACTATACTAACACTCCCGTCTCTATTTCCTCTTAGACTCTAAGCATCCACCACGCCTCACCAGGCTTCTACCCTCCCTCTCCTTTCTCCTCCCTCCCCACCAACCCCACCTCACCCACATTCAACCCCTACACCCTCTCCATCCCCCTCCACTCCGGCTTCTCCAACACGACATACAGTCGCCTCTGGCACTCCATCGTGCGCCCCCTCAAAGACACCTTCTCTCCCGACTACATCGTCCTCCAATGCGGCGTCGACGCCCTCGCTGGCGACCCATGCGGTGTGGGCAATCTGTCTTTAGGCGCGATGGGGGAGGTGGTGCGGGACGTGATGGCGTGGGGACTTCCGACGATGATGTTGGGTGGAGGGGGGTATCATACGCCCAATGCGGCGAGGGCATGGGCGTTTTTAACGTCTGTTGCGCTTGGTGAACCGTTGGATTTGGAGAGCGATATTCCGGATCATGCGGGGTTCCCGGTATATGGGCCGTCGTTTACGGTACGTGCTCGCCTGATTGTATATTTACATGGTACAAGAGTTGATGGGACTTGGACGCGTTTAGCTCGACGTTCCTGCGGGCATGATGCAGGATAAGAACACAGACGCGTATTTAGAGGAGGTCGAAGCGCGTTATGTGGAAGTCGTGAGCGTGCTTAGAGAGAGGATGGAACGCAGCCAGCACTAGCGGCGAGCGTAGGAATTCGAGCTCATGCCCCTGTGCGATAAGTATATGCACATGCACAGCTACTGGCCCGCAGCCAGAACGTTCAGCCGGATGGGGTATCTTCTCTCCTCTTAATCCCTTCCGTTCCATTCCATGAACTCGTCTGACAGTCTGATCTTGGATGAAATACTCTCTACATCCGATCGCGAGTCGATTGGACCCTCGGAGAAATCGTACACCCTAGCGGCAAACAGTTGTCAATGATCATACATTACTGTATATACATGCAGATGACTCGCTTCAAAGTTCATCTGTCAAAATCGACGTAAATCCAACCTTGGAGTCTTCTGCTCTCCGATATCACTGGAGTCAGGTTTAGTCTTCTTGAATCTCTGATACCTTGTGACCTCGAAAAAATCTGACACGTTTCGTTATATTCTCTGACGGGTTAAAGGGTCGAGACCAACACAGCTTGACGCCGCATGTGTCGAAGGAAACCGTACGCGTATGTTGATCATCAGACTTCAAACGCCTTCCTTAACAAATCCAGAGCATGCTGTTATTATCATTATGTCCTAGTGTCAACACTAAAAACTTCAAATTGGAAGCTGCTTCTATGATATCAGGGTTCTTTCGACACTTCGCCGTCTTCCCTGTACTCCCCAAGGGCTCAAATAACTCCGAAAAAAAAAAAGAAAACAAACAAAGTGGAAATAAATCAAAGAAAAATTGTAAAACAATTGATCTCTGCAACATAACAACATATGTAGTCCCATCGATCCCTGAATTTCAAAATCAAAATAGTATGGCGCATGTATGTATGTACTTTACCTCTTTCAGGCCATTTCTCTACACCACACTCGTATTGGGGAATCGAAATCGGTTGGATCATGGATTATGCCAGCTGAGAATCGAGATGTCCTGTGGGGACTAAGTATGACCGTCGAGCCTGGTTTCCACTCCACTCTGGCAGTGGCAGTGGCAGCGGCGCTGCCAAGGGTGGTAGGTCAAACAAAGTATCCGAACCTGGCATATATGTGCAAATTTGATACTTCTGCGCAAAAAGAAAAAGAGAGTCGTTATTACGCACTTGGTATGTCATTTTCTGCCTGTTGATGTAGGCCGCACCGTGACATGGGCTCCGAGCGAGTAAATCATGTCGCATTTGGGCATTGGTATTGGACTAAGGCCTGAGACCCATAGCCTAGACTCTGCTCGAAGTAAGCTATGTTGAATCGTTGAGGTAGGTCCCTTGAATTGTGTGGAGGCGGGGATAGTTGAATTCGATTAGCTGTGCCTCCAAAGTTATTATTGAGCTTGAAGCTGTGAACGTTATTTCGAGAAAGTGAACGAACGATTGTAAACGCTAGGCCTATGCCAAGGCTTCAAAACGCGTCACAACTTGAACTCACTATACACTATCATCGACCTCGAGATTGAATATGCCACCTGGTTTTTATACCTTTCTCAGTGGGCGACGTTTGGCATCATTTATAATCAGGAGTTCCGTTATTTTTCAGCACTCTAGGTTGCTTGAGACTCCAAGCGAAACTCTCAATACTACACTCTCAAAATGGACTCCGGAATTTGATGATGAGAAAGTTAGTATCTTGCTTGGTCGTTTGCAAGCCATGGCGCACTGAATGATGCTAAAGTCTCGGGCTTTGCTTGATGCGTCTACTGACGCGCTCGATGCGAACTCGTACGACCCTTAATAACCAGTACCGCAGACTCTATAACTCAGACGGCGAACGCAAAATCCGTAATCACACCATGTTCTTCCAAACTTTCATTAATTACCGATATTACTTACGAGATTCACCCAGGGAATTCCCGGGACAATTGAATCAACCATGAGTGGAATCAATCCTTTCACGCAGCATCGCTATGTTTACTTGTAGCAATCCGTACAGACCTGACCGGGTGCTTCTCAACTATCGTCTCGAAGCGCGCTAATGAAAATTGGGGAGATCAATGTACATTCAACCACAGTTGAACAAATGATCCGCACCCGATCTCGTTTCGACCAGGAGTCGAATTTGAGAGCGTAGCAAGGTGTGCGGCGTAATTGGCTTCTATAAACGTTTTATGAAAATCGTCATGAGCATTTCAACGATTCCTGCGGCAAGCCAGACATATCTCTCATCGCAGAATTGTAGAAGCTCCTTTATCGTACCTTCTGCAACTTTCATCCACCCAAAGAAAGTCTTAGCTCCTCGTTTCCTGGGCCCCGGAAAGCATTGCAAAATTTCCGAGCATTTCCTGAGTTAGGGTCATCGATTGTGGGCCCTGTATACTCGGCTTTGGTTACAGTGGACATTATGCAAGGTGAAGATCGATTGGGTGGTAGCTTCCTTGCTAGCGGGTGGGATCTGAAAGTAGATGATTATTTGATCCCTAGGTATACCATACTTCCGAAGAACGCCGGCTCTGCTAGCAGACTATCGCAGTGTAGGTCCCCTTGAGCACGTAGGCGCCGAGCCCGGCGGGGCACAGTGGTTGAATTCGGATTCACGTTGCATCTAAAGTTATGGAGCCACTGACAAAGATTATGCTTGCAGCTTGAAGCTCTGAAGTTCAATATTCTGAGTATTCGATGTAGAGGATTGGTCAACTACGGCAAATAGTACGAAGAGATGTTGGAATGATGTTTACTGGCGCATAAGTCGCTTGATGGAGACAGAGTTTGCGATCAATGTGATGTGACTGTGTCCAATCCTATCAATCACTCACTCAGCTAGTGCCATGACCACTCGCTTATTCTTGCTACGGTAAGCCTGGCAACTCCCCGTTGTCTTGAGGATACCATCTTCCCTTTCTGTCTGGTCAACCACAGGCTGAGAGTTTTGGCGAGGGCTCTCGAGACACTATCGATTGATTCGGAAAACTCAGTGCCATTGTAGAACTCCAGTCTTGGTTCAAAAAATACACTTTCCATCCAGCCTTACTGAGGATTTTTATATGCTAATGCGAGGCACTTTGAACCGATGGTGAGAATGAGCCAGATTTTCTAATCAGATCACCACAAGGACTTTGCTGGTCGCCACAGCTTTATGGATCTAGTGTGCCTACGTATGCTACGCTTGAAATGGAGGAGTTACAAGTTACAACCTTGTGCTAGTGCAGGGAGTCCCCTGGTTCCTGCCTTGTGTCTATGCCCATGCAACAGTACATATGATGAGTCGATGTTTGTTCCTTGGGTCCCTTACGATCATGGTGCTGCGCATCGATATCCATGCCGCATGGCCATACGGGTGCTTTCAGCCACACTCTAGTTTAACTGAAATACGACGTGTAGTTATTCCTCATCTGTAAATGCTGATTAATTGGTATGCTCCAGCCTTATTGCAAACTAAATTATAATTACAAAGGCACAGTGACATTGTCATGTAAACGTCTGAGGATCGATATTATATTTGTCCTTGTTCTGTGAGTGGAATACTTATGCTCTTATGCTCTCTCTCCTGCTTTGTAACTTCATTTGACAATCGATAAGGATGCCCAAACTGAACCTAAATTACACTACCACCGTATCTTGAAATGTGGTCAAAGATAATGTACACTAGTCAATGCAGACTTATCAGCGTGATAGGCCTTGCCGTCAGACCTGAGCAGAGTACTGAGTTTAGAGGAGTCCCTTACGATTGAGCTGCGGTAAGTACGGGAAGCAAAATTGAATATGTCTGACTTTTTAGCGTCAGGTGAAGCCGATCTCTAAGCTGTTTATTTCCTTTCACGACCTGTGAAACTCCGTGTGTAGGCTTCAGACTGACAATCTCGCCCGAGTGAATGTTCTTGGCTATCGGAGCTTACTAACTTTTCATTCTGTGAGGGGCCAAGCCATTTTCTGAAGATTTTTATCGGGCCCCCGACTCGCCGTACATTGGGGTATGACGAGTATAAAGTCCTGGATTAGAAACTCCCAATCCTTTAGCATCACAGAAGATGTTTCCTAACCTCTTTGTCTCCATCTTTATCTCCCTTGTCGCTGTCAATAGTGCATCAGCACAATATCTCGGGCCTGGCGACCTCTGTTCGTTCTTCTTCGCTTTTGTGTAACAATCCATTAGCTAAACATTATTTCTTCGATCCAGGTTCAGGAATAGCTGGCCCAGTCGGAGTGAGTAATGTTCTTTCCAACTTGTCACAATCTAGTAGTGCTTATATATACACTCTAGACTTGTAATTCATCAGGACACTCACACAAAGCGTTAACTAACAAAGTTCATGTAAAAACAGGCCCACCTGGTTATGTTTGCTGCACACTCTTTCCTGACGATGCGGTGTAAGCTATCGGGATATTTCTCATTGCTGGGCCTCTCGCTGACGAAGTCTATAGCTGCAAACTTGCTCATGAGTGTAAATAGAAAGGTCGTAGTGAAGCTCAGCGAGAATTAGAGAACGTGGCATAGCACGCGCCGCAGCAACCAGACTAGTTTCTTGTCAAAATCGTCCTCTAAACAGGCTATAAAGACCGAAGCTAGATAGAACGGTTAAGTCATAGACAAAGCAATCTGTTCTAGCTCCCTCGCAACCATAGAGTTCGGGGCTTTCTTGCGCAGTTCCCTTAGGAAGGAAGACGTCAGGATCAGAACCGCACATTGAGAAACGACTCACTCCAACGCCTTCTTATCCTTCCTTTCCTTGCAGGTATTTCCAGCCTTCCGCCATTCTCCGCATAGCACATACATATCCACCCTCTTTGGCCCATCACAGCGCGCAACATATGCCACAGCTTCCTTCGCGTGTCCAGTGTCGACAAGATGCCGGACGAATGCCTCATAACCAATCGGGCTTCGCCTCGATTTCGAGAATGCCTCAAGGGCCTCAAAATCGCGTAGCTGAGTTAAGGCATATAGCTTTAGATACCAAAACCTGTTTTCCAGAGGTTCAAGATGGTTGAGAAACAGGCAAAGATAACGAAATTACCTTTTGTCCGGAACCTTGAAATCGCTCTTGATTTTGTCAGCCCGTTTCGACATGCCGTTGAGAATGCACAGTCGTATTGTCTCATTGATGCTAGCACCGAAGAAATTGACTTTCCCATCAGATTCATTCTCGAGTTGCTGCTGCACAGTGAGAAGGCGAGTAGATTCATCCATCATCTTACATAAATAGATGGATGAATGGACAGGACTAGAAATCGCAACCAGAACAAATACCTTAGCTTCGAACCCACGATCCTTGTCATGAGAGAAAAATTTGTGAGCAGCCTTGACGGCTGTTAATTTCGATGCTTGGTCCTACAAAAAGAGAGATTAATACAAAGGCCGATCATAAACTGTGCATGCAATCTTGACCTTCATTCGTGATGCTTCATCCAGTGATAGAACCGCGCTTTCCACGTGTCGGTCATCTGAGTAATAGAAATCACGAAGCATATCTCTATTTTGCTCCCTGGCATAAACCTCCAAAAGTCGGCTTGCAGCGGCCAACTTGGTGCCGCCAGATTCGATGAGTCGGAAGAAATCGCCGAGTGTCAATCGTTTATGCAAATGGAGAAGGACATGGTAGACTTCACCGCGAATCAATTGACATATACAGGGTCAAGAGGAAGGTGTGGGTGGCTCACCAAGATCGGTATCTCCACTGTCTACGGCTTTCTCCAACGCTATTCGGTCTTCCTTCATCGTCAGAAGAAGTGGAACTTGATCTGAGGCCCTCAATTCATGGTCTAACAACTATAGGGATATCGATCAACAGTGACCACCATCATGATACGAATATCCATACCTTAGTCGCAAGCCCTGGCCGTCCTACTTCCCATGCACGCTTGGCAATTTCTGCATAACTAACATCTGCGCCCCCAAGCTGCTCAAACTTCTCGACAATCATGCGGCAAACGTCCTCATCGCCGCTTAGCTCCACGTCTTTCCCCGTTCCTGTAGTAGTTGGCCGTGATCGAAGAATTTTCGCACTGGCCCAATGTTTCAATACCGGATCCGGTTTCAGCGAAAGAAATGATGATATTCGAAGTGCCAGGAGGTGCATGTTACGAGACGTCAAACGTTTGACAAGTTGTGAAGGTGACCCATACATGTACCTTGAGTTAGAGAAATAAGAGAAGCCGAACAGCGAAAAGTCAACAAATTCTTACTGTGAATAGGTCAATGGAATACCGATATCGTAAAACCGAACAGCATTCAAAACTTTGAGAGTTTGCCCCATATTTACAAAGTCACTAGAATTGTAGAGGTCAAGGAATCCGCGGCCGAATTTTGCGGCCTAAGACAAAATAATCAGACATTAATGTGAACGCGTTGATGAAGAGAGTACCTACACTGAGCAATCGGCGTTGCCAATACGGTTCCCATTCTTGTCCAGCCGCATCAATGCACTCATCTACAGCAGTTGCAAGGTCGGGACGGACACTCCGAATACTCTCGTCGGCTTTGGGTAAACGTTGAGTGAAGTTCTCCCATGCAGTGTATAAGATCGCTGATGGAGTAGTTGATCCTGGTCGAAAGATTGACAAGGACGATGCTAGAATGCAGAGATGTAGTGTTACCATGAGGCGAATAATGAATTGTCCTTCTTACCCGGGACTTTCTGGACCATATCGCAAACATCGGGACCTGTAATTCTAACGCCATCAGGCTCTGTTAGAGCAAAAGTTGGACCAGAGTGGTAAAACCTGAAAGAATCCTTCAATGTATGGAGAAGAATGATTGTGATACAACGTACTTGAGAGTGTCTCCGTAAGGACCAACTAGAACTACTAGAAAATCCCAAGTGATCAGGATTGCATCATTACCGCACCACTCTACTTGGCGTATAGGCCCTTCCGCTTCATGTACTGTCTTTGTGTCGAACTCCGCCATGCTTCTTTGGAAGTCTGTTGAGACCGCCCAAAGGATACCAGAAAATGTGAGAAGTGCAAGTGCTTTCCCGTTAGGTGATGGTGATATATGGGTGAAAGGTCCACGTGAGAGTCGTTGGTCCAAGACCTCCAGGTTATCGACGCTAAGAATCGTGGAATCCACTGATAGAAGTATTTCGACATGTCTTGAGATGTTGACGTCAGGAGGAATAACGGACCAAAAATGGGGCGGCTCAGTCAATCCTACGGAGTTTAAGAGATCTCATCAATCATAGGAATACATTATATGAATACTGAGGCTCACCAGGGCTCGCCAACGTCAGTGGTCGTCCACCTTCCCAGCCTTTCACCTCTAGCAACGTTAAAGCACCAGTCATAGCCACAAGTCCATTGCTTTGGATACGCGCATCGATGAGCCCGAGCTCTGCAGCTTCATTTCCCAGAGAATGTTGTTCGTAATCTCCTTGTAGGTCATATAGCCGGTAGATACCCTCTTCGTTCAATACAACCAGTCGTTCATCTGCCGTCCAACCGAATTGAATAATCCTGCCTTGATCCCACTGCAGAAAATTAGCTTCACATAAAACACAGAAGGCTAGAAATATCCACACTGATCAATAGAAGGTTTTCTCCAGCGGGTGAGTACAACTGTATTTGTGACTTGGAAAGTGATGTTGTAGCTTGTCCGAGAGCAACAAGTTTTGAATGATCCCGCATAACGGCTATAGTAGAAACATTATCAGATTCAAGAAGTAGAATAAGCCTGGTATAATAATCACCTATAGGCCCTCCATGTTGGCAACCTGCCACTATACAATCCCCTAAGTTTGGGAGTTTGCCTGTGATTGAGTAGAGCTGCTGTTTCCGGTAGAATGCATTTCCATCTCCAATAGCCTCCCAGGACGCTGTAGGGTGTTCAGTCATGCCTAAGGGTACAATAGCCTGGAGGTTAGTGAAGATTGAGCAAGTCGAGGCTTGAAGTATGGCGTACGCGATACCGTGACAACTATCGACAATAACACCACGTGAGAAGAGGTGATCTGTCACTCAAGATTTTCTGCATTATTTGAAATAACATCACGCCTCCAAAGAATAGAATATTAGACGTTAAGGAAAGTTGAGTTTGTATATCATATGGTACATTGTGTGATTATACTTGATCAGCGATAACTGTAATCCCAATACATTGAGGTGAGTCCATGAAGAATGGCGATAACTTTAGCAGAGCTTTTTCAGAAACGAATGCAATAATGATACGAATTACCCGAGGGAGTCAGCAGCAGCCTATACCAGACAAGCCGGGTGGCCTACAGAAGCCAGGAATACAAGGGGTCATAATATGCGAACAGGAATTCGTGCGCGGTGGTTGTCTTGGCCAAAAAGCACAGAGACGTCGAGGTAGTACTAGAAAAAACAACTCAGCACGATGTATAAGCAAAAAAACTGTTGCAGATACCTTGACGCTCAATCCCTGCCAGTCGATGCAAGGAAGCATATCTTTTTGGAGAACGATTTTGGACTTGTGGAGACCATCAGGAAGGGCCTTCTGTGACTCCAGCGAGGGATGGCGGCCTGCATCATTAAGATGATGACGCGGTCGTTTCGGAAAGCCAATACAGATCCTGTTTTGGAGTGTGGTGATTTCGGTTATAGTTTGATTTGGGAGCGGGGGTAAAGGTTTGTCTTGCATGTCGACCGATGACTTCACTGCACGGATGATTTTTGATTGGCCACTTCGTGCGACGCGTTTGAAAAGTTTATGTTTTGGGCTGGGTAACTCTTCGCTGGAGCTTGTAGGAGTATGAGGCGGCGTTGGTAGTGGTACAGCTTGTTCGGTGATGTTAATTTGTCGAAGGAGAGAAACGGATATCGTCGCATCAGCAGCAATTTCCTTAGTCAAATCAGGAGACCGAGGTGTCGTCGCAAATACAACGAAGTAAGGGATGGATGATGGGCGAGTAAATGTAACCGAGGTGGGCAAGGTAACCTAAAAAGAAAGTTTGGTATCACAATCAATACGTACGCGAATATGAGAACTTACCGCACACCGAAAGGGCATTGGTCGATCCGCTTTTAGCGGCATCTCGAGCCAGGATTGAGAATTTGGTGTTGAGGCATCGACCGACTGGAAATCATGATCAGAATGTAAGAGAATAGGCACTTCAAGTCTGTGTCGCAGAAATAAGTCATGTAAAGAATGGAAGCACTTGAATGAATACTGACATGGATGGGATGTCCACAGCATTGTCGGCTTCCCATACAACTTTGATCTTATAAGTCACATCAACAGCATTAGAAGGATTTCCAGAATCCCGGAGGGTGGTGAACGATGGAGGAAGCTCTTCACCAGGCCTACAACTGCGTGGCAGCTCAAAGGAGAATGGAAAGGGCCTGTCAACAGCTGTAACATTGAAGCCAAGACTCGTCGCACTGGGCCGCCGCATCATAAAGGCATCGCGGAAGGCAGAACGAGGATTGAGAGCAAGAGCAGGGTCCGGTTCGGGTAAAACAGATATAACAGTAGACGAGGAAAAGAATGTATGCTTCCGTCTCTCAGGAGAATGTGAACATTCCGGAACCGCGTCTTCCAAGGAAGTGGACGAGTAAGCGAAGGCGCCTTCAATCTATTTCAGAGGTCGGTCAATAGTTGTGCCTTCGTAGCTGACCACTACTTACAGATATAGACAATTTCCCGCTGTGGTAGCAGGTACGATCCAGAATTACCTTGCCGCTAATCTGGTCATGGTTATTAAACACGGCTAGTGGGCCCTTGACGTCGTCGTCATGTGAAACTTTAATGCATGGGCTGTAAAGTTGAAGTTGCATGCGCAAGGACCTTTTCAATGTTTAGAATATGGTATAGTGAAATGGTGGTGAACGTCGCGTACTGGTAGATAGAAACATGGGAGTATTTTGGTGTTGGGCTTGACGGAGAAAGCCCAGGTTCCGAAGAATGAGAATCTATGCTGGAAACCGATGTTCCGCGACGACGAATCATGTTCTGCAGCAGTGAGACGTGACAGAAACAGTTGGTTTCAAGCCAAAAGGCTGATGAGAGTGGTCAAGGCAGGGGACGCCTGCTCCTTGTTCTGGAAACCATGATATATGTCCACACGATCACTTTTTAGCGAGAAGCTACCAGGAACCAGGACGGATTTGAGGGTAAATTCCAACAGTGATTTAATGTTCAAAATGTCAAAAAATCGAGATCGGGAACGCGGGTGCGGAGATCTTGCCGCCAACAGAACCGTTGTGAAGTGTTTTGACAGACTTTGTGTGGGGGCATAAATAGACTTTCTGTACAAAACTTCTCACGTTTGTTTATGGGATGGATTGATGATAGGGTCGAATGGGGAGTCGAAGCTCGAATCATTTCGTATTTATGAAATACAAACCTCAGTATAGTACCTCTACTCACCTGCTGATAATACGCATACAATGAATCTTTGATCACTTTTCATTCAATCCTTAAGCGATCTTGCATTCCTCGTGTGACAGAGTGACCGGAAGTGTGCGCTCGCTTTAGATTCTGCCATTCTGGGAGTCTCGGGGCGCGCTTGACAATAATTTTTTAGCCTAATTCAGTTGACATGCCACCTGAAGGAGCGTCTTGATATCAAGCCATGCTGGCAATTTCTTCAAAAACTCGTGTATAATATTTCTCCTTGATTGTCCATCGAATGAGAGTAACGAAAAGCAATTAGTCGAGTGGGGCGTTTCGGACAAGGGTGTAACTGTGACTGTAATTAGCTATTTTGTTCCGTGAATTTCCCTCGAAATATTGAGAACCATGTGTCTCATAAATGAAGTGGAAAATAGCCATATCGTTTATTAGGAAATTTTATACACACCTTGCTCAGGTATATACTACTCTCAGGCGGGAGTACAGTTTACCGGGTGATGACATCGAAGCTGCAGCTTCGCTCCATAGCAACTGCATTGGAGTAAGAATAACATCTTCAGTCGATCCTGAAGTGGATGATACCGGGTGAGTGTGTACATGGCAGTTCTTGAAGCCCTAGGTAAGAACAAGCGCCATCCGAATAGCAGAATACTTTCACCAGATGATCTTTGCATGGGCTGTCCAGGTAGATGGTTAGTATCATCCGTACTTCACCATGATCCGTGAATATCACAATCAATCATGATTTCAGATTCAATTGAATAGCTTCTCTTTCTATTCATTCGAGTACGTTTGGATGGACCACCACGAGTTTGGCGTCGCTAGGCAAATACAAAAAGAAGTTAGTTAGAACTGTTTATCGCGTAGGTAATCGCGAGGGTTGACGGCCTGCATGTTCTCATAGACGCACCGGATTGCCGTGGATGGTTGACTTGATCGCCGTGGATATTTAGCCCCAATAGAGTAACTCGTTGGAGCCAGAGTAAGTCTACTGCAGATGGATTTCCCAACGAACCTTGGCTGAGTGTTGAAACGCATACAGACGTACTTGGCCGCGATATCAATACGCGGTCTATCGATTGACTATTAGTATCACTAGCTTAATGCGTCTGACTTCAGTCCATCGGACCGTCACCATGTAACCGAGGTCAGAAAGTTTTGACACTTACCTAGAAAGCCACGTGGGTATAGGTGGGGCGCAAATTCGAAGCCAAGCGTGAGATTTGGATGCAAGGACTTCTTTGAGAACAAAAAGAGATCAACGATGAAAAAGGGCACAAAATCAGGAAGGTAAACCTTGCTATCCAGCTGATCATATACAAAGCTTCCCAAAGCTGCCTTCGAACTGCGTAAGATAAAATTAAGTTGAGGTTTGTCAGACGTTTTGGGCACGCCACATATCAAAGACGAGAGTAGAAGTCAAAACAACTATCTACACCTGTACACATTGGCCTTATCGGTAGGATAAGCTTCAAAATACCTTTTCTCATACAAAAGAAGCATGACTGTGAGACACGCGCCTCATGATAAAACATCGATATGGCTTTGGCACCGCATGTTAGGAATGTTATTTTGCATCAAGGTTTCACAAAGGTACCAGTGCCACTGGATGTAGAAAACGGATCGAGGTGGGCGCCGGGGACCTCGACAATTCAACAAGAGTAGCCGTTAAGGCACAGGTAATATATTACACTGCGGGTTTTCTCTCCCTGAAGGAGAACAAGGTCCCGAGGCGTTCCAGTGATCCGGAAGGACCTACCCATAATGAAATGGCAAGGATGCCACGAGTGTGCGTTCTGGGCGCGCTACCACCATTTGAGATACCTGCTTGTTACAAATCCCGGTGAAAAAGGGCCCCAATGGAGGTCGTAAGTTATCACCTGAACATCGCGCGATGTAGACTTTCGCTGCACCTGAGAAGAACCGAGTTTCTATGAAGATGTGCGAAAATCCAATTGAAAATGGCAATGACAAAGGCAATAGCTTGTGAAGGATGTGTTTAGCATCTTTGAAATTTAGAAAGAAGGCAACCGTGCTAGTCCTGAATTCAGGTAATTGGTCAAAAACGACCTGGTTGTATTGCATCCAGGAAATTTCGAGCACAAGAACGTTGTTTTCGGAATAGATTGTGCCGCCGCAGCATGGCGCGTCCAGTTAGCGCGTCCAGTTAGCGCGTCCAGGGGGAAAAAAAGTTAAAAACCGGACATATTTACAATTGTTTATAGTGTGATCGGAATCGGATCTGTGCGTCACCCGATCGTGCCTTCAACACAATCCCTTCATCCCAGCAAAGCCGAAAGATATCTATAATGCCTCTGAAGATCATCATCACAGGTAAGTGTTGTCTATTCTACGACGCTACTGACATTAAAACTCATGTTACATATGTACAGGAGCCTCGGGTGTCTTGGGAACGGCTGTTCGAGAAGCATTCGTCAATGCCCGCCACGAGGTCCTTGGGCTCTCTCACACAAGATCGGGCGAAGGTCTCCAACGGCTTGATCTTACTCAGGATGAAGAAGTAGAGAAGGTGTTCTCAGACTTCAAACCAAACTGTACGTTGTTGTTTGATGCGATATCGTGCTTTTGCTTACTTTTGGTCCACATGATACCCAGGGGTCATACACTGTGCTGCTGAAAGAAGACCAGATATAGCTGAAAAGGACCCTGAAGGAACCCGCATTGCAAGTCCTAACAACCGGCTGAACTTAGCAGATCATTGAGTAAATTTCCCGTCTCCAGTTGAATTCCAAGGTTCCGGGGCATCTGGCTTCATTGTCGAAGAAACTATCGTTTACTCTGGTGTACATATCGACAGGTTTGACATTTTTCTAGAATAAGAAGATCACTTTTGACAAACACGCGTAGACTATGTTTTCGATGGGACCTCCCCGCCATACACTCCCTCGTCTCTGACTAATCCTCTGCAATTATACGGCCAATCGAAGCGTGATGGGGAGCTTGCTGTCCTAGCGATAGATCCAGCATCCGTAGTCGTGTTGCGTGTGCCAGTCCTGTACGTGCTGAACATTTCTTTGAAAGACCTTTTATGATAACTATCTCATATGTATAGTTATGGACCTGCGCCGAACAACTCTGACTCTGCAATCAACGTTCTTCTCGATGTAGTCCAAGATCAGTCCGGAAAAGTGTACAAGATGGATCATTTCGCCACGCGATACCCCACAAACGTCGTTGATATTGCAAACTTCTTGGTTCGGTTATCCGGTAAGCATTGCGGCGTGTACCCTTCAAACTCTTAGCATGCTCTTTAACATCTTTTCTCAGGGTATAAAGGATCAATTCCCCCGGTCTTGCACTACTCAGCCGCGGAACCTTTCACAAAATACGAGATCTGTCTTGTTTATGCAAAAATTCTAAACCTTCCTCATGGACATATCGTCCCCGACGCAGAGCCGCCTACTGGTGCTGGAGCGACAACACGGCCTCGTAACTGTCAACTCTATACTAGGGAAACTGAGGAGTTGCATCTCGGTCAAAATGGGGATCCATCTTTGGATCTGTCGCTGTTCGAAGAGTGGTGGACGGAGTACTTGAAGAAATAGATTGATAGTACACAGTTTTTTTTGCTATCGATGCATTTAAATTGGCCTAGTTTTAAGTCATCTTATCAACCTTGTCAGACAAACTCTCCCCCATGATTCTTGCGTCTTTCGGAGGCTTCGAGTCCTGCTTTTGCTAATGAAGATAAGTTGGGACTTCTGGATAGATGTCGTCAAAGAAGATGCATACCGAGTCCTCCTTGCTGTCGGGCTCAAAATATTCTGAAAACACCTGAGACATTCGCCGACAAGTAGCCAGCAGTAATACATACGTCTTCTCTGGTCGATATCTTTTACGAACGGAATTTTCTCCCCAACTCTGTCAACAGACGATGCACCCATGGGTACTTCTTCGCCAGTGGCTTCCAAAGGAGGAGATTGGGTACCAGATAATGTCGTTGGCATTGGTGAAATGAATTGGGAGTTAAAATTTCAATTCTAAACATGGGTTTTATCCCACCAAGGCTTGTGGAAACATATGACATCACATTTTCGGAGCTTGCTGAGACGTCATTAATCGTTATATGGGCGCCTATTCGCACCAAACATACTCAGAGTAGGTGCTCGGACCATTTAGGTGTTGGGGAAATCTTACCATATAACTGCACGCATACAGGATATACAGTATGCGTACTGCAACTTCATAAGAAAAAGGAATAATTTACGTCGCGGCAGGCTACTTACTACATGCATGGACTACTTACTACTAGTAGAACTAACCTCATTTCAGATATGCTCTCCACTAGCAGCTGGACCTAGGGGCCCATTAAAACACTCCAAGTCGTTCTTCTACCGCATGATGGACCGACATGAGCTTGAGTATAAAGCAAGTACTTGTTGGGACCTGTAAGACACCGGCCCGATCCGTCCGAGGCAAGCCAATTCGAGACGTGACTTGATCAACCTTGGTACCAAACTCCCACGACTTGAGCCTATTAACTCGTCTCTTACAACGAAACTAAAGCACAGAACAGAGCTACTGGGCCACTGGGATAATTCAGTAAGCCTTCCTTCATGATTTGATTCCAGAGCAAAGAATAACATGTTGAAAAGTCACATCCTAGTAATGTCGAGCAAGACAACAGGTCCTATTCGGCTACCATCTACACAGAAGCTTCCAGGGCGACGTCGTCCTTTACCTCGTATTCCTTCAAGAGATGCGGATGGTGCCACAGCCGCACGAAGGGCTTCTCTCACATCTGCTGGGCCAAAAGCCCAGCGAACATCAAAGACCTCTCAGAAGCTCGTAGTCTTGCCTTCTGCTCCTCAGACGAGGCCATTCGTTGAAGACGAGGAGGATCTCATGTTAGCTTACGAAACAGAGGGATTGCGAGTGTTCAAGAGTGACGCAGAGAGAATGACCAAAGAGCAGAGAAAAGAGGCTGGATTTAAGCGAATCACTGCGTACTGTGTTGCAGAATCGTTCAAGACCAAGTTATTGGCCTCTTTCCTCAAACGGGAACATAATGTTGCACCCAGGATCTTTGACGAAGCCCTGTACGCGGTGAGTAGCACAATTATACCCGAGGTGCATCCTTCTGAAACGCACTGCAAAGATGTATCACCTACCCTTATTACCAGGGTATGTGCCGGAAACAAACGTTCGATCGTCGATGCCTACAAAAGTGCCGACCGGAAAGTCTATCTTGTCTCATCTCTCAGAGGCGGAAGAAGAGGGCTATCAGGACTCTTATTTTACTTCCACCGCCACTCGGCCAGGCAATAATTTTGGAGGATACATTCCCTCCTCTTCACCAGAGGACACTCGTCTGATTTCACCCTCCACGAACGACTCGGGCATGCCGTCAACGTACGAAGCTGAATCTGAAATGGATACACATTACGCATCCTCGTCGGATACAGAGGGTCCTTCTCGGCCCCGAGCTCACTGGCAACCCCCGCCACGTCCAGAGCCGGAACCGGATGTTGCAGAGATAGTTTTCTTTGAATATGGTGTCGTCGTGTTCTTTGGCCTGGATGAACGGCAGGAACGAGATATCCTGGATGACATTCAAAATGCAGGGATCGTGAAACGGCCCTTGGCAGTTGACGATTGGGAGATTGAAGAATGCCATTTTACTGTACGTGACTCGTCTTTCGCCGGTACTCTAATTCACCTGTGGTAAAGCATGATCCTAATATCGCATACCCGAGAATTTATAACGACTTCTTCAGTACGTTTACCTTTATCATTCACCTTTACTCGCGCCTTATTCTTTATAGCGCTGAAATCCCGTTCACATCTCCTCAAACTTTCCATCGCGCATGCCCTTGCCCAATCTACTCTCCTTGCTCATTATGAAACCACGGCGCAACAGGTTCTCTCCTCGCCCATTGCTCGTTCCATTCCTTCCCAGCTTGCGGTTTCTGGGACTCTACAGCTTCGCCGACGCGATGCACTTAAACTCACAGGCGGGCTTTTCAAGCTGCGACGTGATGTCAACCTTGTCTCAAACGTCCTTGATGTGCCAGAGCTATTCTGGAGCGAGGCGAGTCTGGGCCAGCTGTACACAGCTGTTAGGGAGTACATGGAAATCAAGGGACGTGTGCAAGTCCTGAACGAGAAGATTAGTGTCGCTAGTGATTTCGTACGTCCAATTTTCCGGATCTACTTTATGCCTAGATACTGACACGCTGCTTGTGATACCTAGTTAGATGCGATACATGATCACCTAAACAACAACGAAATGACTAGGATAACTTGGGTCATCATTTGGTAAGGTCATTTCATTGCGGCGTACGCTTACGCTCACTTGGTTTCATCCCCTAGGTTGATTGTGATTGCTGTTGTTGTTGAGCTGGTATGTCTCTCTAGACACACTTGGTTGCACTTGGTCTAATGTGTCTCATAGGGCGAAATACTTGCGCGTTTGGTTTTACATAGCGCATTAAAGGAGCACCCAGCTTCGCCTGTACCGAGCCCACTTGCGAAGGAGGCAGTTCTACATGTCCTAAATCAAATAATGGTCCAGTCCTCTTGATTACTACCCGCTCACCACTGTATTACCGCTTTGATAGACACACAATCAGTTGTGATGGGATATGACCAGTTATACATGCGTCAACGTTCACTAGAAATCGATGACAGCGTGTCGACCTCAGATGAAGCATTGAAAATGACATGGTGAAGAAGGTGGTGATGAGCGCGCGTATGTGACTCAGGTCGGCGAGCCCTCGCCAGAATAATCACTAATGTATAACAAACAGAAGTACACCCTTCGGTGGCATGGCCTTATCTTTAACCCAGAGGCTGAACGCGGTCGCGTGACATCACCGAGACGCGTTTCCTTTAGCACGTCCTGGCAATACACCCAAATATGGCATATGGTCAAGGTTTAAATGCCTTATCACATAGCGCTGTATATGTGGCATGACAAAACTGAGCTCCTGACAATACAGTTGCCAATGCATACCTGTGTTAGAATGCATATCTCCAATGACGATGCAGGTTTTGGGCCCCACTTAACTCCCAACCAAACGCATGCATGATTTCTGACGTCGACGAAGAGACATACATTACAGAGATTCGACTGCACAGTACCAAGCTGAGAGGCATGAATTTTTTTTTTCCATGTCTATTTATGTTGTGCGAGTCCTCGGGCAGGAACAACAGTGACGCCAAAAGCATTTGATCGTTAAATTCCGACGTCACCCGTCAATATGTCAAAATGAGTTAGGACCATGATGTGAAAATTTTTCCTCGCGTCTGAATCGCGATGGCTCCATCAAGAAAGCTCACATACACATATCTCTTAATCACTGGTGGACGATTCGCGGAAGGAAAGCGAGACTTGACTTGGAGCCGCTACACCATCACTCCAGCGTCGTGAAGTGAATTGATCCTCCACAAAACCTTGTCATTAATTCAGTTTACAAGACTAGGGAGTGTGTGTGTATTTATGTACATCACATCGAGGAGAAGCTGCGGCCGACATTCAACCAACAAAAGCTAGCTCGGTTGAAAATTTTCAACAAAATGATAGGGCTTGAGAATCGAAGGCCAAATTTGTAATGCAGAGTTATTCGAGGAATGATAGGTGATATCTGGCGATAGGAGCTGTAAAGGAGCAGTGCAGATGACGAGGAGACAGAAACGGAGGCTCGGAAACGGAGCATGTGCCATCAATTCATCAAATTAATGCCAAAAAAATACCATATTGAGACTAAACAAATCTGGTTACGTCAAGAATTAAAACCAGATTATAATAACTCCTCTCGAAGGGTCCGTGGGTTGCCTTTGTTCTGTCCCACCATGTACGTCTCCCCCCCTTTACCCGTTGTCCTGCTGACCTCGTCCGTAGGTCGGACATATCCCAGGCCAAGTCGGCGTCGACAGCGACGTTCGTCACGGCCCTCGTGTTTAACGCTATTGTTTTCGGCGCTGAACTTGCAGCATTTACCATCCTAAGGCCATATTTCAAGGCGATATATGAACCAAGAACCTATGTTCCACCACCATCGTAAGTAGTTCATTCACCTGCACTGCCAATCTGTCAATTTTTTTCGGCCTACAAATCTGTCAGGGGTTTGTCAGGAACGTCACGATTTTCTCTTGAATCATAAGCTTGTTCTCTCATCGTTATGATACTGATGATTTAAATCGCACAGGAAGCGCGTGGAACCTTTGAGCAATTCACTTTTCCTATGGCCAATAGCAGTATGGAAGGCCGATTATCGGGACATTCTGAGAACAAACGGGATGGACGCGTACTTCTTCGTTCGGTTCCTTCGAATGATGACCCGAATGTTCTTGCCTATATGGTTTCTCTCTTGGGCGGTTTTGTTGCCTGTCGATGCAGTACGCACACGTAATGGCGTTGGCACTGGACTGGACCGTTTCACTTTCGGCAATATCAGTACAAATTCACAAACTCGTTACGCGGCCCACATAATTCTAGTATATTTCTTCACTTGTATGTCACTCAGCGTTTTTTTTATTTCTTTATCGGTGCTAATGATGGCGGCCCAGTCTGGATCTTCTATAACATCAGGAAAGAGATGAAGGCTTTCGTTATCAAACGCCAACAGTACCTTGTCAGCCCTTCGCATGCGAAGACTGTACAGGCCAATACTTTACTCGTCACTGGTATTCCCGCAAAGTACCTATCCCAGGATGCTCTCTTCCGCACGTTCAATGACTTACCTGGAGGTGTCAAGAAAGTGTGGATCAATAGGTATGTCATAGGGTATACGCGAAAAAAGAATGCCCTAATAAGCTTCTATAGGAATCTCAAAGAGCTCCCGGACCTCTATGACCGCCGTCTCTCTGCATGCAACAAGCTCGAGTCCGCGGAAACTACGTTGTTGAAAACAGCCGCCAAACTTCGACTCGCTGCCATTAAGAAGGCGAAGAAGTCAGGAAACGCCGCAGATCTCGAGGCTGCTCAGTCCCTCGATACCGTCTCTGTTCCTAAAGACGAAAGGCCCCAGCACCGCTTGGGTTGGATACCCTTCACAGGCGAGAAAGTCGATACCATCGAATGGTGCCGAAGCGAGATCCGTATCTGCACAGAGCTATTGGATGAGGGCCGAGCTGTTATTGACAACGATGGACTGGGCGTACGAGACCGCAGCGATGATCGTGTTGATAAGGATAGCGTCGAGGGTGGAAGTGAAGAAGTCAAATCGGCTGGCGACCCAGGGAAAAAAAAGAAGCATTACCCACCCGTTAACAGCGCTTTCATTACGTTCAATAACCAGATTGCCGCGCATTTGGCACAGCAGTCCTTGACTCACCACGAACCTTACAGGATGAGTGAGTCGTGACCAACGCATGTATGCTCTACTATCGCTGACAAGGTTTTGTTGACAGGCGGCAAATACATCGAAGTTGCACCCGAGGATGTTATCTGGGCTAACCTTTCAATGAACCCTTACGAGCAGAAGGTATATATAAACCTACTAGGCTGGTATAGTACAAAAACTAAATGCATCTTAGATCCGCATCGCCCTCAGCTATGCTGCGACTGCTGCTCTTATCATATTCTGGGCTATTCCTGGTAGGTTTACCCATTTATGTCTTATTGTTTGCTCATCCTGCGCCCGCAGTTGCCTTCGTCGGCATTGTTTCCAATGTGTACGGTCTTTGCGCGACTTACTCCTGGTTGGCTTGGCTCTGCAACCTTCCCAAGGTTGTGGTTGGCATTATCGCGGGTATCCTCCCCCCGGTCCTCCTTGCGGTCCTCATGATGCTCTTGCCTATCGTCCTTCGCCTGTTCGCCCGCTTCGAGGGCATCCCCAAGTACAACGGTCTGGAGCTCTCGTTGATGACGCGTTACTTCATCTTCCAGGTTGTGGTATGTATTTTTGTAGAATTGTCTCATCCGCTGCTTTAATACTTATATTCTTTAGCACTCGTTCATTATCGTCACACTCAGTTCTGGTATCATCAAGGCATTGCCTCAACTCGTCAATAATCCAACCTCCGTTCCTGCACTCCTCGCCAACAACCTTCCAGGCGCATCGACATTCTTCCTGACGTGAGTTATTCATTCTCATGCAGGGCCTTTGTCTAAAATATTTATTTTATCTAGTTATATCGTCTTACAGGGTCTATCTGGAGTGGCTGGAGGTTTCTTGCAGATCGTGCCGTTGATCATCTACTACGTCAAGCTTTTCATCCTTGGCAGCACGCCTCGTTCGATCTATAGCATCAAATTTGGACTTCGCAGCGTGCAGTGGGGTACGACTTTCCCTGGTGTTACGCTTCTTGTCGTTATCAGTAAGTCAAATCCATACACCCATAACGCGCCTCTCATACGTTCTCTAGCCCTCGGATATTCCATCATCTCCCCCATCATCAACGGTCTGGGGTGTGCAACCTTCTTTGCGTTCTACATGCTGTACAAATACCTCTTCCTCTGGCAATATGGGCAGCCTGCGACTAGTGATACCGGAGGCCTGTTCTTCCCCAAGGCCATCAACCATGTCTTCGTTGGTCTCTACGTTCAACAAGTTTGCCTTGCTGCGCTATTCTTCCTTGCGCGGGATGTAAATGGCAAAGCCAGTTCTGTTCCCGAGGGTGCGCTAATGGTTGTACTCATCATTTTCACTGTATGTGGTATCTCAGATACATTCACCTCTACTTGTATATGTATAATAACACGCAATCCACAGGCTGGGTTCCACATCCTTATAAACAACTCTTACGGCCCTCTGTTGAATTCGCTCCCGCTCAGTATCAAAGACCGAAGCTGGGGTGACGTTGAGCCTAACGCAGAGACAGCGCCGTTGGTGGAAGAGCAAGAGTATGACAATCGTATATCAGTTATGGAGGTCAATGAAAAGAAGGAAGGGAGTTCTGCCAACCCCCCGCCTGCGGAGCGCAAGGCCAGTGAGGACTACGGCTTCGCGCACCCTGCGGTCTCGCGGCCTCAGCGCACTATCTGGATCCCGAAGGATGCGCTGGGACTCGCGGAAGAGGAGTTGGTAGCTTGTGGTGAGGCGGGTATTGATGCTAGCTCTCAGGATGCAAAGATGGATGAGAACGGCAAGGTGGATATCAGCGGCTCGCCGCCGGATGAGGAGAGGGAGGAATGAACTTTTTTTCTTTTTCTTGACAATATTAATTGTAATTTCCGGAGGAGACAATCTACGTTCCCATCTTGTTCATTCATTTGCATTATCCCCTAATTCTTTTACGTCCTTTAATGTAGTATGTAGCTGATACACGTACTGTATACGAAAACCATGGCCTATTTTTTATAGTTGATTTCTTGATATATACAATCGTTATATACATAGTAGTACGCCCTGGCGCAATTCAACTTGACGACCTTTCAACTTAACAATTGGCTTGATTATACTTCTACATCATGCCATTCTAGAGGAAGGCATATCCACGCAAGGCCATCCTTCCCTCGAAGGTCAATCAAACCGTCTCTGACTTGGCTATTGAAGCGTATTCTGCAAACGTTTTGACACCTGTGCACAGCCAGGTGTGCGGCGAAAATGGAACGACGTGGTCTGAAGTTCCCTTTTGAATGGAGATGCTGGAGACTGTGGACCAGACGAATGTATTTGAGGGGGACTACTGGTGCAGCGTTACGCTCGCTCCAAACACGGATCCTGAATCATATGGTAATAATGCCATAGGATACACTTGAGATGCCAGCATGCAGGGATTTCGATTTCAAGAAGCGATTGATTCAGAAGGGGTAGAACTCCGCGGCCTCTGAATCGCTTTTTATTCAAAATCGTTTTCGACGGACCATCAATTGGGCCGACTTGACTATTCTTCTGAAGTGCAGAGCCATTTACGCTGCCGTTGTTAGGCAACGTATTCTCAGTATCGGCTGTTTGCTTGGTGGGTGAAGCGTTGTCGTTGCGTAGAGGTCTTCGACGAGCCTCCTGAGTCCTGAGAGCTTTTTGTCGGAACAAAAGCGCGCTTGTAGGCCCCTCGACCCTTATTACATCCAGATTCCAATCCAGGCAGTCACATGCGTGAGGTTTCAAACTTGTATGAATCGCATGGGGCGAAATCAACATGACCTTATACCCCCGCAGTCTCAAAGTTGACATGGTGTATGCAAAGCCACGGTCTCCAGATATTAGGAGTATAGTCGATGCCAGTTGGAGGGTTATTAATGGCATACGTTGACATGTCGACTGTTCGATGCCGATCTACAAAAATATGTCACCTGGTGTAGTCTGAAAGAACTCACCAAGCATCGTATTCTCTACAGTATCGCAGTTACTCTTATCCTTTGGACAGTCTGTAAGTGCGACCCCAGATGCATGAAGTTTTGACCGAAGAGATGCAAACTTGTATGGTGAGAAGCAGCCCACCGGATTAGCATAGGCTTTGATTTGTCTGACAGCGCCAAAGTAAAGCGCGACAGATCGTATATTTTGGACAATATTACATCCACTGAATGTGGGCGCAGCGTAGCAATTCTCTGAGGGAAACATAAACAACTTACTTACGTAGACACCAACTCTTGAGAGACACTACTCACCATAATCCCAGAATTGCCACATCCTTGGACTGAATGATCTATCCTTGACGCAGGTGAGGTTAACTGTTTTCATGAGTTCAATCAGTGTGAGTGACCTACACCATCTGGCTCCACAGTCCGCCCCTTAGCACTCATACTTAGATAGTTGCTTGTCGGCGTTAAAAGAAAACTAAGACCAATATCCATCCATTGTCGTCAATCAATGCACCTGATTCGATTATCGGTCATACATGAGAGACCAACCCATTCTGTAGATTAACCACGACTAGGAGAACTCCTTCATGGAAATTCATTCGCTAGGGTTTTATAATGGCTTGGATTTTTATATACTTATATCGCCCGTTTGTTAGATATTCTATGGGAAATGACCGAGATCACAACTGCGCCGTCTTCAAAGACATGAAAAACTCTTTAATGGACCTCCACAGCCCATCTCATGCTTCTGTTCCATCTAATTAAGGCTCCCACTCGAAAGAGGGAAACTTGGCCTGCTCTAAGAAGAGGAGGCTCGACGTAGATTCAGATGACGAGGACGACTATATCAAACCCAAGAAGAGGAGGCTGAAAGAGTCCGATATGCCGTGGTACCAAGCAGAGCTTAAGGAAAGGAAAACAGCCAACCCCATAGTTCTAAAGCTGAGGACCTCCTCAAACTTTACACGAGCAATCCTGCGAGGTCAAAAGCGAAATCTTACTGGCTGGATCTGCCCCTATTTTCCCTTCCAAGTGGAATAATATCATTTGAACGGGCTTCCAGTTGACTTCGACGTCGTTATCAACTACATTACCCACTCCAAGGGACGCAAGGTCAGGATCGATAACGAGTGCATGACAGCCTGGAACAACTATGCCGACGCAGTTTGCTTCGCCATCCCTCGCTGTAAACCCGAGCTGGACAAATATTACGCTCTCATGAGGGATCTTTTCTTGATGCATATTAAATCTTTGCATGAAAAACTTTTTAGATATGATAGGGCAGTGAGGGAAATGGTTGGTGTGGAGGTAACAGACTTCTCCTTTCGGACAAGGACGACTGTAGATCGGAACTGTGGTTTCTTTTGCTGGCCTTTCTCATGCCTACGGGGATTCACTTCAATGACAATAATTGAAGGGGCCAGACTCCCTTTCGTAACGGACGTAACAAAGAAGAAAGTGGAGGAAACTACCATGCTTACGATCACATGTACAGCGATTGTATATTACGTGCTACATATCTCTTTCTCGTTGCCTTGTTCTCAGGTTGACACACATGAACTTCAGAACTGCTAAAATGAATACTGTGATTCCATACAGAATATTGATCACTCGCTCCCATCTTCGCTAGCTACAGCCTGAGCAAGATCCTCCAAAGTTTCAAAGCGCCATCTCCATCCATATTCACTACCATCACCAAGTGTAGGGCGCAGAGAAGCTCCTTGACGATCAATCCACACGCTGGTTATACCAAGTTTCTTTGCAGGCCGATGGTCGTGCGTCAGACTTTGCGCGACGCTCAGCGTCTTCTGCCTGATCTCATCGAGAGTCGGTGATGAAGAAAATATAGGAGCATCCCTCGATCCAGGCGTCGCAAGTAGGTATGGTTCAGAGCGAATTGCCTCGAGTGCAGCTATGAAGCCATCATGCGAGGGCTTATAGGCACCTGTATCCTGTGCCGTCAGAATAAGCGAAAATGGGGATTCAGAGCCGGGAGTCAGGCGGGGTAGCCATAGATCGCGTGGATGTGCATTGGGCGACGGACGGCTATAAAGTGATGGAGCTGGTACAGCGGTGGTGTCATCCGTGGTTAAAGGAAATGTTCCTTCAGAAAGGTACGAATGTGTATACGCGAAGGACGCGTGATCGACGTTTGAGAGGACGATGAGGTGGAAATTCTTGGACAATTCCTTCAGTGCCTTTGCACTATCTGGAAACGGTGCCCACTTTTTTATCGAGTTGCCGAAGATGGTGTGGGCATTAGGCGATGAGACTGGCGATGAGCCTGACACAGATGTCTCCCCAGGCTCTTCAAGTGCATCAGTTGAAACCGGTGCACCTTCCAAAGTTGTCATTTCCCTCTCTTCAGAGCCTGACCCATTTTCAGCAGCTACTAACCGCGCCTCAAGCACCTCATGCGCCTTTGCTAGAAGATCGGAGTATAGCATTGATGGATGCTGAGCTTGTATATCCGATTCCACGGATAAAAATGCGAGGATAGCCTCATCGCGAGACCACTTCGAGGCAGAGGGAAATCGGGAAAGCAAGGGCAGAAGTGCGTTGTAAAGCCCGCTTTCCCAATCAGCTAGGGTGCCGTAGACATCATAGATCATGTATTTGAAGTCGGTAAGTTTGGCTTGAGAGTTGGAAGACATCATAAAGGAAGATCGGTTGATAAATTGTAATACGAATCAAAACTTACAGATTCCAGTCAGACAGACAGAGAAACTGACAGTGTCACGTCCAAAAGCGGATGATGCTTGTGTGGTGTTGTGTATCTTGGGAGCAGCTGATGTAATGAACTTTTTATCAGTTGACTTTCGTCCTTCAGCACATTGAGCCCGCCTTTCCCATCATGGTATGCTTCTTTATCTGCCGAACTAGAAAGAAGAATATCTGATTCCTGATTCTCAGATCATTCCTGTTCGCTGTTTCTCGTGTGGCAAAGTAATTGGAGACAAGTGGAACGCGTATCTGGAGCTCTTGGCGAAAGACACCAGCGAAGGGTGCGCATAGGGAAGCTACATGTCCCCTAACCAATGCTAACTCTTTGGCCCAGTGATGCACTCGATGAGCTCCAACTAAAACGGTATTGTTGCAGGCGTATGGTGTTGACGCATGTGGACCTTATAGAAAAGCTCTTGCACTACAATCGTAAGCACTATATTTGAGTTAGCGTTATTCGCAAGTAAACTAACCAATTTCATTAGCTATGGAACGCTCGAAGGACAAACCAGCGTTTTGATCACCCTTGGTTTTCAGACGATGGTCTCATTCCTGGACTTGTGTGCAAATTCATTACCGATTATGAGTGGGCCCACATAGCACCCATTCAGCCTTTACCAAAAGCAAACGCCCCATTCGGCTGTCATTGCTTCTCAGCCGGGTGGATTTACGAGGAACGCCGAACGATACCGAGGAGCTGGGTAGTGGGAGAGCAGAGTTGTATGCCTGTCAGAGAAGTGCTTGATGTATTCAAGACGAGTCTTTATACACGACTATCTTGATTTTTGATTCTCATTTGATCGGTCAAGCTTTTTCACCGACTTGGCAAGCATCCAACGCGTCTTATCATGCCTTGGAAATAGACTACAGAAACGTGAGTTTTGCGTGACAACTCACCCCTCAAACACGTTCGGTGGCGTTGGCGTACACTGCGTTATCTGAAAATCCCCACACTTTGATGTGAATGAAACCTTCGTGGAGAACATTCGCAGCATCGTCATGCCACATTCTAAAGTTAAAAGCCTTGGGTCTAAGGCACGTGGCGCTCAATATGTCAGGATAGCTGCCCCCAAAATTCACTTCTCATCATTGTTTGGCTCCATCTCTTTAAATTTGATTTGTTTCAATTCAAGCACGCTTGCAAGAAGTCACCGTCACTCCAGTCTCCACTCAGGCCTGTCGTGTCTGGTTTACGTTTCATTTCAACCCCGGCGCATTCTAGCTTAACGACTAACGATTTATTATCTGTATCTTCCCTAGATATAGATAGATAGTCATTTCCGTGGTAGGTGGAGCAAAGAAGTTGTTATTGTGTTTAAGCATCATAGAGTGAGCTGCAGCCACATTCAAGTCACGGCTGGATGGGGATAGTTGCCTAACTCATTCTCTCACTCGATGCTGCGCAAACCATGGGGCAGCAGTTCCAATAATTTTATGACGTCCTTCGAGTAGATTTCAATGAGAACATGTTTAGGTTCTTTCACGACAAATCGCTTTGACACGAATGTGGCAAAGGGAATATCATCAAGCCGGCAAGCGTTATGACTCCGAGTAGTGCTGGGACTGATGTAACAAGCTGAACGAAACTCCGCTAAGAACACGTTCCCCATCCCTAATTCGAGATTTCTATAAATGATGGCCTATATAAACGATTCATCTCATCTATCCTCTCTCTCCTTGCCAAGCCGTCCGTCCTCTACCACTCCCTTGATGCCCATCCTCTCTCGCGCCCGTTCTTCCTCTCCTCCTTCCTCTCCACCTTCATCGCCCTCCAAGTCGTCAAAGACACTAAAATCAGTGTCTTTGAACGTTGCTGGTGTCACCAATATCTTGTCAAAGATGCGACAAAGTCCTACCAAGTCAAAGGCACACCACATCGAATCTTCTTCTGGAGAACCGCAGACACATCCTACTGTCACCCTCAATGTATTTGAAAAGACCGGACCGTACGAGTTGAAGGAGACGTACATCTGCAGCGATGCAGTAGATATGCAGTTCCTTTTGAGAACGACACGCAAGAGTCTTCTCGAGCATGTCTCTAATGCAGGACTCAATACCCTTGTTGACGAACAGTAAGTATATTCTCGGCGTCTATCGGCGGTGGACGGGACTAACCAAGTACCCCTATTCCAGATGGAAGTACACCATTTGTTGTCCTAAAAATTCCTCTTCAAACACCTTCCGCATCCAAGTAAGATAACCATATCAATCTGCATGCCTTTGTCCTCTCTGTATTGACGCTGTCACTTTGAAAGATTTCCTACATCGCATGTTGCGCCCAATCATGCATGCGCGATCCCCACAAACCAGTGGCCCTCGACAAAATCAAGAGTGTCCCAGGCTTGATGACTATTAACTCCCGGATCTACTAATCGGTCTTTCACGGTGCCTTTAAAATTAATACGCGACGCCACCCCAATGTTCTTCACATCATTCTGCGCTTGGACTTTCCGACACTTTCGTTCATCCTCTCAACAAACCATTCGTTATCAATACATCCCTGCATCTTGTACTTCCTACGACAACAAAACTATCTATACGTACAAATAATGTACTGCAACCCATACCCCCTATAATCACTTGCAACTTTGGACAATCTGTGACATAGCTCGTATTTACTTGCGCTCTTTATTTACTTGTATATCTTTGATCAACAACCTTCCTGTTCTTTGAATGCGACATTCATCTCACAGTGCCCAACCCTCATAATCTGTGTCGGCTTGCGTGACCGTGGACAACTGCCTATCCAAGGCTTTCGTTACGACCATTAAATAGACGATTGAACGGGACGGCCAGACTTTGTGTGATTCTTGGAGCAGCGCCATTCTAGTTGGCATCTACTCGTGCAAGTTAGGCAAAGCGCCTCGCAACCTAGATGGTCAGTGCCAACGAAACCACTGTATATCTAAACTACACACATAACTTAAACCAGTTTTTCCAATTTCGTAGTAGGCCGCGGTCAAAAGTTTCTATTGAATGCTTGTCACGATGCTTCACATTTGGCTTCTGTGTCTTCTCAGATTTGTGCTGACGTCCATCAATCTGGGCGCAGTGGTACATGAATCTGATGCCTGATGTTCGCTTCTGACAATAAAGACTGATACCTGCTCAGAAATCGAAAATCAGACTATTTAAGTATATTCAATGATCTCAGCTTACACAAATCGGTAACTAATTGATTTCCAGATTTCTTCAGCTATATGATCTACAGCTGACCGTAACTCCTTCTCAGATACGGCATCCTTCAGGCCCACGAGTTTAACTTGAGCCTGAAGATTGATTGAGTCTTCGCCTGTGCACAGAGCCCCAACAGAGTTCAAGAAAACTCCGTCATTCACGATTGTCAGGTCGGGGACTCGGTCTCTTCATCTGTTGAGTTCTCTTTGTCTTCTTGAAGCCTTTTTCAGCTGAATATTCAGTGCGTCGTTTTAAGCACCGAATACAGAGCTTGCTGTAGCTCATGTGCCCATCTGGGCCCAAGGTCGCTTTGAACTCGTCAAGTCGAAAAATATGTTTGCATTTTGAACACTCTCGATGTCCTGGCGGCATGTCCATACGTTGTGGAGGTAGAGCGTCGAAATCTTCAGCCTGAGGGGGTGGGTAGGGCACATCTGGACACCATTCTTCAATTTCTTTAAATACAGGATACATGCAAAGTAAACTTTTATCGTGCATAACCACAGGTTCAACGCGTTTGGACGCGTCTCGGGCCGTTACGTGTTCCGTACCCTCACGTGTTTTCGCACAACCTGCTGGGTGAATAATGTTCAGTCTGGTTAATTGTCACATTCTTCGGTCAGCCCAATCCCGCCAATTAAGCTTGAAAGCTTCACACAAGTTATGACGGTGCGTAGTCTCTTATATCCAATGTAGTTTATATTGACTTTGTTAGGCGCCAAAGATACCTGCTCGACGGTCTCCGTTTTTCGATAGGATTCGATATTTCATCCTCAGCAAGGTCTTAATGGGAATTAGCAGATTGTACTATCGTTTCTGCAGAAACCGAGATAAATCACTCGACGACGAGATGGCTATCATAGCTATGCCATTTAATACCATCGTTAAGTGGACCGAACGAACAAGGGAGGAAGAGGCTCTCTCTATGGAATATGCTCGGTCTATTGGGCTTCCAGTTCCTCGCGTGCTTTTCTACGCCAAAGATCTATTGTTGGGCAAAGGGGAGCTATTTGGATGACGCGGATACCAGGACAGACTCTATCACAAGCCTGGTACGACCTCTCCGATTCTCAGCGACAAACCATCATGGGTGAATTACATCAATGCCTCTTGCGAATGCGGGAATGCAAGAACCCTCGGAGCCCAGAGATATCGTCTATTTGCCGCACAGACATCAGGAGCTTCCGCGCGCCTGATGCAATATCGCCCTGTATTGACAAGGCTGAGCTTATTCGGTTGCTCTCCTCTTTTCGAGACCCGAGGCTTCGGAATTTACCAGGCAAGTGTGTTGAGTACGATGGATATACAACGAAGATAGAGCACCTAGCTGAACTCCCTCATGACATTGTCTTTACGCATGGCGATCTGTATCGCCACAACATCCTCGTCAAGGATGGCCATCTCACGGGAATTATAGATTGGGAGTGTGCTGGTTGGCTCCCGGAATATTGGGATTATTCCACGATGGCCATATATGGCTTTAGTCAGCCGACTGATTGGGAGTTTGGGCTTTATAACAATCCAGCTTTCAAGTATTATGAGGAAGTCATATGTGACTTAACACTCATTCAATGTACACAGGCATCTTTCCCTCGTTGGTAATTGTGAACCTGACTTTGTATACATCTCGACTTACTCTTGAATGAAGCCTGGCGTTTATTTTCTCACTCTCCACCGTACATGTGCAGCTACTAGTAGCCATACAACTCACATACCATACGCTCCCCGATCGAAAGTTTCATCATCGTGTACGAACAACACTACCATCTTCTACTAATACAACGACGGTCCTTATTCAGAAAGGCAGTAACAACTTGAAGTAAATGTTTTCTGAATACTTCGACGGAGCAATATGCATCGACCCTGTACAGAAACACCTTCCGTGAGGACGACGGAGACAGACTCGTCACCATCCTAAGCCATCCAGGTTCGTGCTGAATACTATACTACAAGATGTTAGTAAGGTAAATGAATGAGGTAACAGTTATGGACTTACACCTCAGTGAATAGTAAAGCACTGAGGTGTCAAGGTACAAAAAGGAGAGATATAGGAACAATTTGATCAGTACTTATAAAATGGGTATCAGGTATAGGCTTGTATACTCAACACTCCCCCTCAAGATGAGCACCGACTAAATGACACCAAGCAGTTTGCAAAATTTGTCAAACTTGATGAGGGTGAGAGCCTTGGTGAAAATGTCAGTGATCATCTCAGATGTTGGACAATAGAGAATACAAGAAATGTTTGAAGAGACAGTCTGTCAAATAAAATGAAACATTATAATGTCCTCCAATTTCATCTCAATTGCCTTGAGCTGAGATGCAATGTTTGTGACATGACTGACATATTCCTGAATTGGCTTAGATGGATCATGATGGGCATTGTAGAACTGGCACATCAGATTGATACTGTTTGCATGGCTATTCTTCTCGTAGACCTTCCAGAGCCTTTTTCATGCATCAGGCATGAATGGCATTGGCAATATACTGGTACTGACTGGGGTCAATGGGCAGACCAATAGCGGTGAGCACCTCTGCCTTGGCATTCCATTCCTTCCCTGCATCACAGGTTGATGACTTCTCCTTAACTATCACATCCCAACATCCTGCATGTCGCAACTCCATTGATATGGCAAACTTCCAACCATAGTAGGTCACTGATGTCCCATCAGATTTCTCAGTGCCCAGCTTCAGCACAGAGTTAAGAAGGGAGTTGAATTGATTGACCATTATATAAACAAGATAAGATGAGGAGGGTGATAAGATTAGAGGATCTGGGGCTAGATGAGTTTGCGTTGAGATTTTGGTTTTAGCAACACAGAAAGGTGGTTAAGCTTGGGTTAAAAACTGATAAGGAGTTGGCTCAGTATATATTTTGAATTTAAATAAACTAATTAATCCACTTAAAAATGAAGCTGATTAGATAATTAAGTGGAAGAATGATCAATATCAGATTAATACTCTAACAGTGTGTGTCAGAGCAACATATTCAGATTCAGTACTAGAAAGCATGACAATAGGTTGCTTCTTTGCACTCCAGGAAACTGCACCATGACCAATGAAGAACATTAAACCAGAAAGAGAATGGCAATGTAGCTGTGAGGCCCAATCAGCATCTGAATAACCAACAGAGAACAAGTTTGTAATGTGCTGTTCTATGGAGATATCAAAAAATGCAAGTGATGGCAATTATGTGTGTTGTTCTGGGGCTCTCAAGGTATTTTGAGAGAGCATCGAGACTGCATATGAAATATCAGGGCAAGTCATGATGGCTGCATACATAAAGGAGCCTATCATTTCACGGTAATGAGTCTTCTCCTTGAGGTTGAGAAGGTTTGAGGAGACAGATGGAGAGTCAGGAGTGAGATTGGCACTAGCTTCCATGGGAGTGATAGCAATGCAAGCTTCAGATAGACCAAAGTGTTTGATGATCTGCTCAATGTAAGTTTGTTGACTGAGTGAAATGGTATATGTGTCAAAATCACAAGTGAGACTAACTCCAAGGAGTCAGTTGATGGGACCAAGATCAACAATCTTGAAGCGCTCAGCAAGCTGTTTCTTGATCAGTGTAGTTGCCTCGGTAGAGTCACCAATGAGGATGAAGTCATCTGTGGTGACTGCAAGAATGGTGAATTTGTTGCCATTGAACTTGTAGAACACATTGACATCCAAGATGCAACACGTGTATCCAAAACTGAGTAGTGTAGCACAGACTTCTTCATACCAGTGGTGAGCACCTTGTTTGGTACCATAAATTGGATGCTTAAGTTTGCAAGTGATCTCAGAATTAAGTTTGGCAAGTCCAGAAGGCAGGTTACAAAAGTGCCAGTCATAGGGAGGGAACTGCATGTAGATAATCTCATCCTCCTCGAGTTTAGAGTTGAGATACTGTGAGGTACAGATATTTGAGTCACCAAAGGATTGAAAGTTGAGTTTTAATTGCTTGAAGACAGTGCCCAAAGCATAGTTGATCTTTTGCAGATAGAACCACCTTTTGAAATGCATTGATTTCAGAAAAGTCTTTGTTGGTGAGTGTAAAGATAGGTTTGAGGGCCCAGACCTCATTGAAGTGCTGTAAAAAGCTACTTATCAAGTGTTCTTTTCCACCAGGTTCACTTTTTGTTGAGTGAATAAGGAGATATCCAAGTGAACATCCTGAACTGTATATCTTGCTGAGTAGGGCAAAAACCTCAAAGTTCAATCCATTGGTATTCTCTGGAACTGAAATTTTAGCAACAGAAAAGCTAGACATTTAAAGATGCACATGTTGAATCCAAAGATATTTCTCTAATCTTTCCACACCACTGATGAAGAATACCAGGCAGAGAAAAAGCAATTGCTGTGAAGCCTTCTTCCTCACAAAGCAAAATTGCCTCTGCAGCATACAGATCTGAAATATTATTTCCACCCTCTCATGCATCTTCAATTAGCTGTTTTGCAGATTGGACCTCATCAGAGTCATGATGTTTCTATTCTGACTGCTCTGTTCATGCCAAATATTATAAATTGCTTTTTTGTGAAAATTGAGGTGAGTGATTCTTCTCTAGGATCTGATCCCAAACCTATAAGCAATAATCAGAATGTGTTGCAAAAATTCAAGTCAAAGAGAGCTTGTGACCTGTGTTGGGCTTAGTGCCAAATTGTTTTTAATAAAGTCCTTTATTTCTTCAGGTACATCAATGCACCAATATGGAACATGATCATCCTTATGCTATAGCTTAATGCATCATTATCATCCCAGATTCAAATTCTGATCCAGCCAGAGCACCCAAATGCATCCATGTGATCCTTGTCTCAGGATTTTGTGCTGTCCTTTTTCTTCTTTGGTTTGTGTTGCCATGTATCTGATTGAGCACAATTATAAATGAAGCTTGAGAAAGGGTACCGTTTGCTTGAATATGTGCTATGGTATCTGATGTAATAAGAGCAATTACTTATGCTCACAAAGGACAATATATTACAATGCATTGACCTAAGATGTCGATGAATTCTGCACAATGCAAGTTATAGGGATAGATGGGTTTGAAGAAGAGTTTGCACAAATGGTTCAGAAGACATCATGCAAAAAGAACGACAATAAAATTATTTCAATCAGCAGATCCTTTCGACAGCAGACTCCCAGGAGAAACCGAAAATAGAGAAAGAATATATACGACATAGTGCACGATGCAGTATGATACAACCATTGTCATTGGATGGTGAATAGTTCCACAAAATAAGAAATTAAACAGGCGTCGAACCGACGGTCGAGGGGATTAGGCGAGAAATCTGGCGAGAGATGAAGAATTATCGATTAAGGCGAAGATGTCCGTCGTCATAAGCAGGCGGAGGAGCTGATGCGTCCTCCCGACGCGTCTGCACATGTAAGTTCTCCGTGTGAAGACGACGAATCTCAGCCTTAAGCTGCTGAAGCTCCGTCTTTAGAGGCTCAATCTGCCGGGCACTCTGTTGTAGGCGCGTGACCTCCAACGCCATCTCTCTCAAGCTCCCTTTCAATTGGTCATTCTCCACTGTCACATCCTTCAGCACTCTCTGCAGCTCATGCTCTTCACTTGACCTTTGGAGATGTGCAATCAGCTGTTCAAGGTCATCAATCTGGGACGTAAGTCGCTGGTTTGCACGCTGCAGTTTCTCGTACTCTGCGTGTCCATTCGACGAGAGTAGGAGATTCGCGGTAGACCCTTCCATATCGCGCAACCTCCGCTTGAGGTCTTCATTTTCTCGTGTAATGTCGCCCATCAGAATCTCCATCTCCTGAGCATTCGTGGAGGAACCGGAAGTCGATGACGCAGCCTTGATAATGGTTCGTTGAAGGTCATCTGCACGTTTTCGAAGGTCTTTGTTGTACTCCTCAAGCGTCTGCATATATTTCTGCATCTCCTCTTTCTCCACCACAGTACGACGCGACTCCGCTTCTGTTGCCTCACGAGCCTCGCGAAGGCGTTCGCTGAGATCCCTGTTTTCCTGAACAGAGTTATCTAATCGTCTTGTCGTGCCCTCCAGCTGTGATCGAAGTTTCGTGTCCGATTCCATGAGGCTGTTCTCAAGTTCAGCATTCCGGGTTTGTAACTGTTCTACAAGCGAGACAGCCTCGTTGGATTGCAAAAGATCCGAAGTGATCTGCTCCATCTCCTGAATCTTCACAAGCAACTGACTATTCTCCAACGAGAGGGCAACATTCTTCGCTTCAAGGTCGTGCAGAACATCAAGCTGAGAGGTGATGTCCTTGATGTTGGCCGAGAGACGATAATTCTCTTCTTCAACTGTGCGATACTTCTCCATGGGAACATGCCCGTGTTCGGTAAAAGGGTCTTGTAGAGCAGCAATTTGTGTTGATAGCCGTTCTACCTTCGTTGAAAGACGTTTGTTTTGTCGTTCTAGGACTTCATATTGTTCAAGAGAAACAGCTGGTCGTGCTGGCTCAGCCGCCTCTGCTGGTGGGGATGAGGCGTAAATCTCTGTCACCAGTGCAGTTAGTGCTATGTCTGAACTGCCAGAAGTATCGCCCACCAGATGAGGTCGCGACGGAATGTCGGCCATTCAAACAATGTCGTGTCGGTTCAGGCGGCAATGCCTTATCTTCGCGCTCGTGTCAGCGAACTCCATAGTCCTTGCTAGTCAGTCAAAGGAATGTGGGCACACCTTTGGGGAAAGCACTGGAATGCCGATGAAGAAGGCTTGGCTTGCGCGGCAATGGAGGACTTGATTCACTAGTTGTAACATTACGAGCTCTAGTTGTTGAGCGGGACTTCTTCAATTGATTGGGGGAGGTGATGGCAGACCGCTGTAAAGGGGTATTGGGCGATCGTGTCCGGAACGAAGGGGGTATCAATGTTGAGGGCAAAATATGCGGCAGCTCGGCACCATTGAGTCGTTGCTCAATCAAATGCATGGCCACAACAAATTCATCTTTGCTCAAACGTTGGTCGTGATCCAAGTCTGCTAGATCCCTTCAGAAGTTGTCGGTTTTCTATCTTGATAAAGCGTAGGACCAACACACCAGATGACTGCCTGATCATCAGGAGATAATTCAAATCTTAGCATAAACTCGGCGACAACGTCCCCCTCGATGTAGCCAGTTTTCGACGAATCCAACAAACGGAAGTGTTCCTCAGCAGTCTCTTTAGCACTCAGACTGACGTTCCAAGCTTGACCATTCGCAGCAGATGTCGGTGATCCAGTAAGTTGGACCGGAATGGGAACTGCGGATGTGACTATGGGAGGAGGTGGAGATCGTGTAGGTTTTCTTGGCCTCACAGGTGAGCCAAGTAACTGCGGAGAAGTTGGAGCTGAGAAAATGCTTGGCGATACCGGCGCCGACATGGCTCGTATTTGGGCATAAACTTGGGGAGGCGTTGTCGGTGGTATTGAAGTCAAGCGGCCGGTTTGTACGCCTTGTAGTAGATAAATTGCCAATGCAAAGTCATATCTGTCCAGAGCACCTCTTTTACGGGTGTCTGATAATTCCCTGGGAAAAAATCAGACATCATTGTGCGATTGAGTCCAATCGAAACGCACCAGATCTTCCAGATATCCTTCGGAGTCAAACCGAACGTCAAGAAAACATCCCGAGCTTTGTCACCTGAGAAAGGCATGAAATTAGTTAGAGCAGCGTTTTCGTAATGTGAATCTTATATTTACCTTCGAGGAGGCCATATACAGGACTACAATCCTCGAAAAGCTTCAGAGACACGTCCCTTTCTTCCTCAGTAAACGAAGGCCAGTCCAACAAATCACCCCCCGTTACGTTGACTCCGTTTATTTGGGGTAGAGGACCATCTGCAACAATAAGCTCGAATTTCGTCGGAAATGTGATAGCACTCACGTTTGTTGACCAGATCAGCATTCACTTCCTTGCCACTCTGAGCCCAACCAATGAGACGAAGAACAACAGCCAAACGCGTTTCCGACAGATATCCCAATTTCGACTCATCTGCAAGGTCCCATATCGCGCTAAGAACGTCCTGTGGAAGGTCGACGGAATTTGCAAAAATATCCACCACACTTTCTCCTGCTATATATCCAGGACGTGAACAACCAGTCCGTTCGTAGATCTGCGCAACGAGTCCTAACTCTTCCTCAGTCGGAGAGAAACTGTTTGAATCGGTGATCCCAGTCATAACACCATGCGAAGGTTGGCCTAAGATGATTGTTGTCTGGCAGAAGTTTAACGATGCTGCGAACCCGAGGTATCAAGCGGCATGGTAAAAGATGAGGGAAGAAGCACTGGTGCTTTGAAGCTGTGTTCTGTCTCACAACCTGTCGTAGTAGTTACGATCAGGTGGTGGCACAGCGTTAAGGAGAAATTTCGGCCATCTTTTCCCACTCACAAGTATCACACCTATATACCACTACATCTGCATTGACTTGAAGGGTACTATGAGGTTTGGACTGAAGTAATTTCTCCATGAGGTCCTAGTATGATATTCCCTCCGGGAGTTGTCGTCTCTCATTGAGTCAGAAATGATCATGCTCAAGCGCTCAAGCTTTCAATGCCGAAAATGTAATACGTAATGTGCGAAATTGTTGAAGATAGATAAATATTAAAATGCGGGGTATGCAGTCGCTATTGCTATTAAGCACGAGTTGAGCCATGTTCAAGTAAAAAAGAATATGTATGTCTATAATAATAGTAGAATGCAAGGGGTAAAGTCATAGGAAGTAATGAAATGTGCAGTTTATGAATACATGTTAAGGGAAGAGTAGAGATTTAACGTTTATTCGAGTAAGGAATGATTTATGCCTCGCATTTGCCATAGTCAACGTACTAATCCGTCTCGTAGAAGTCACAGTATGAAGATTGGGCTGATGCAACGATGGCTGAGGTAGAAAATCCAGAGGAAAAATAGAATGCTGGCTGATCGTCCTGAACGTTCAGCCCAGGGTCGACTTCGGAGTAGCATAGGTCTCCGACTGATGAATTCGCGGATGGAAATCGTCACTTTCACTTGGGGGATTGGAAGGCTCCATGCTTTCGGCGTTTGGAGAAGGGGGTGGATAGATGTCGGGAAGGACAGGTTCCAAGTTCGGACGAGAGGGGCGGCGGATATCACGTCGGACTATGAGCTGAGCTGTGAGAGACGCCTTCTGAGACAGCTGGGTCTGCTTCATCTTGGATGCAGCCCGCTTGCGCTTCGCAGTGCCAGACTTGAGGCCAAGGGCGTAAGTGTAATGAGAGTGCTTAATCTGGTGTTCGCATTTCTCCTTGTCCGCAGTGAGTTGAGATAGGTATTTCTGCTGTTCGGAAAGCGCCTTCAAGGCTTTCCCGGCGGCGACGCTGATCCAGTTCTAGTCGCTGCTAGTGGTAGTAGGAGCAGAAGAAGATGAAAGCATTCTTGAGACGAGGAATGTAGTTGGGGTCAGAGGGGTGAGTACCAGTAGCTCTTGTCTTCCCCTTATTTATGCGAGGCGCACAGGCTTCAAAATCGGAGTCAACAGAGGCGATGGATGGCGACGTCGCGCTGGAATGTGGAGAGTGTGGCATGTCGATGTGAGAAGGAATGTTGTACATGGTTTTTGAAGAGCTGGGAACCTCCCAACCGTAATAGCTCATCATTAGACCCTGGAGAGAGCAACGACTTGGACAAGCGAAATACAAAGCAACTTACCATCAATTCACAGCGATAGGAGCCTTGTTCCAGATCCTTCCGGAGGATCTGAAAGTTTTTAGATTGCGAAAGCAGGAATTTTGTTTATATAATGATGGAGAAAGGCGAAGTAGGATGTAAATGAGAGGAGGGCGAAGGGCGCTGAGGAGGCGGAGAGCTGAAGAGAAGTCGTCTTTGCCATCTCATTATTTGAATGTATTGGAAGTCGTCTGATGGCTTCTTCGTAGGAATATACCATTCTGCCAATATCACCTCGTTTTTTCTTTGAGATGTAAAATGAGCAACCCTGAGGTGTTTGTAACGGAAGGAAGCTTCAGAATGGGGACAAATCAAGATCTTGATAATCACTCCTACTAGGGACAATGACGCGCTTTGGTAGTTGAACGCTTTAGTTGGCCATACGTAGAATCCGCGTATTCTTCATGAGGTGGTTCTGAGGGGAAAAAGAAAGATAGACTTGCGAACGATCATGTCAGACAAAGCATTATGGCTGGTAAGGATGACCGCCATGTCAATGCACACCTTTCGATGAATACAAAGCGCAACGGACCCCGTCTACAATAGTTGTCAATAGCGATAACAAATGGATAGAGAGGCCTCCTGAAGTTGACCGCAAGGGGTTTGGCCATTGGAATTGTCACGAGGCAAGTCACGTACGTCGTAGGTCAACCCCATCCGGCATACAATGTTCAGCCACACTGGAATGGATAACGGATCACAAAATTGCTTCCGCAATCTGGAAGAGGGAACACATTGCAGGCCACTTCCGATAGGCAAAATACCTCCAGGCAGAAAATAGTAGGTGTCATGCTTGCAGTGGACCCAGTTCAGGAGCAACCTAAGTAGTAGTATCACTTGGGGTGTTGCCTAAAGTCCTCGAAGGGCGTAGTGCCTCGGGCGAATTCCGCCTATCGGATACATGGCCATACACCCATGGGCTTGGCTAGATTCTCGGTCAGTTATTGTGATTTGATAAATGAACCGAGAACTAGGAGAGTCACAGGGATTAGCAGGAATTGGCGGCCAGGTGTATGATTCCTGAGGCCTGATCCCCGTCGAGATGTCAACTGAAGGCTGCCTGCAGGGTGATAACGAACATCGTTTGCTATTATGTGATTATAAACTTGAACCACCCTCACTTCAAGGAAGGTGGAGATGTAAATTGACTCGTAAGGAAGCAGTGCATGACATCGATGCAGGTTCACCAGCTCTGCATCTCATGTCACACATAGATAATCGCACACAGGACAGCGGACATTATGGCGTGCTGCCGAACGTCCTTCCCAAAGAGTCTCGTTAGGATGGTGACAAAGGCCAGCACCAGTCCAACACCCCTTCACACTCGAACGCTGATGAGAGATTATTAGATAAGATTAAAATCGACAATCATATCCTCTTATCTCATTTTGAAGACCACAAACGACTGATTCAACATGAACTAGTTACCTCTGGAACGTAATTTTATATATGAATGAACACTGTTTTCGTGTTTCTGTGCAGCGCATAATATATTAGAGCTAGGATGACTCTCGAGTACTAATGATTAATTCGGAGATCGTCGGAAATCGGGATTGAAATGGTGACGATAGCTTACATAACCTTTCTGCAAGTGCAAGACCACATCATCGCAGCCTCCTTTCAGCGACTGCCATTCTCAGGCAGGCAAAATTTCCATGACCGACGCGCCTACAGAAATCCAGGAAGAACCCAAACAGAACGGGTCTTTTGATGCTCAGGCAGAAGTGACAAAGGTCACTGATACTCCGCATGTCAATGGCTCAAATATGGCGTGGACGAACGGCGATGCAACACACGAGAAACATCCACAAATCGACTCGGATCCAGACGCGCAGCAAATGGTTATAGACTCTTTGCGCACACAGGTACAAGAGCTTTTCTCCCAAGTCAACGAGTTAAACAACAAACTCGTCAAATCATACGATAGAGTCTCTGACTTGGAGGATGACTTGCATGTTGTGTCTGCGAATAACCGTTCCTCGTCTCTCAAAATTTCCCAGCTGGAGCTAGAACGGAGCGAGCATCTCGCGGCCCTTAACACTGGATTATTGGTCGAAAAAGCTCATGTTACAGCTGAACTCACTCGCCTCATGGAGAAGGCAACGGAGGAGGCAGCCCAGCGTGGACAAGCTGAAAGCGCGCGCCATGATATAGAGAAGGATTTAGATGATCTCAGCGCTACCCTTTTTGCACAAGCGAACACGATGGTGGCGGAGGCGCGTCTCGCACAGCATAGGAGCGAGCAAAAGGTTGACGTTGCGGAGCGTGCGTTGAAAGGCGCCGAGGAGGCGGTTGCAGTCATGCAGCAACAGATGCAGACGTTCCAGGCCGAGAAGGAGGATGCCGAGAGGATGGCCGAGGCGTCCATGGCTGCCGTGGGCATTAGTGGAATGGGACGGCGTTCTAGCAACGACACAGTTCAGTCAGTACGCCTTATGGGTTGTCATTCGCCCTACCGAGAATTTCTGGTCTTTGTGGCACACCTTCGTTCTATCCACCCCTCTTCTTCACAACCTCCTGCAATGACAACCCTACTGCCACTGCCCTTCTTGGCGAGACTTTTGTCGGAAGATTCGTGAGTTTGTCAAAGTCTTTTACACATTCTTTATTGACGCGATTTTCAGAGAGCCAACTATCCGCCTTGATCTTGCACCATCACTGAACTGGCTGTCGCGTCGCTCTGTACTCGCCGCTATTCATACAGGACAACTTATCATAGAACCCATGTCTTCAACCACCCTCCTCCAAGAAACCAGTGCATCTGGCTCTAGTGCTGGTAATAACGTCTCCTGCGCCCTGTGCGGAACGTCAATATTTTCAACACAAGGCGCGAGTGTCAGTCATTCGCCAGTACCCCCTCCCCTCGCTCATTCAAGCTCTGGCTCATCGTCATGGTCCACGTCCTTGTTTAAGAAGCCATCTACGACCTTCTCTGTAGTAACCACTACCTCCCAGCCTTCAACACCACCTCCTCGCCAAAGCACCCTTCAACAACCAACCCCTTCTCAGGTGTACATTTTCAGAGTCGCAGCGCAACCATCAAGTTCGTCCTCCCTCTCCATACCCTCTCTACCTAGAACGTCAGCCTTTAGTATTTCACCTTCTGCATCGCCTCAACTAGTGCAAAGTGACCATACTTCTCACACTAACAGCCCCAATCCCCAAACCGCGACCATCTACCCCCTATGTACCAACAACTGGTGTCTTTCTCGCCTCCGCGCAACATGTACCCTCTGGTCCTTCGTGCGCACGGGTATCATCGATAAGATTTGGGAAGAGGAGATCCCCGTCGTGCCACCCCCTGTCACATCACCTATTACCACAGAGAAACCACCGATACCTCCACGGCGCAGGGGCATATGGGGCATGGCTAGCGCGCTAGGAGAACGTGCTACCAGTTGGGGTGAAGGAGATAAGGACAAAGCCAAAAGGGCTGCGTCCGCTACTGCAATCGCAGCTGCGCCACCTCCTGTCCATCCTAAATCTGCTGATCACAGAAGACTTCCGCCGCCTCTTCCTCCTGCGAAATCTAGTAATCCCTCCAGTACTCCGGCTGTGTCCACCGCAGACAAACACGCCGCCCCACCACCTTTACCGAAACGCAGTGAAGGGCGGCGCCCAAGTCCTCCAACAGACCCATCAGGAACTACCCAGGTTACCTCTACAGAACCCTCGGCACAGACGGCGCTCCAGGAGCCAAAACTTCCTCCGCGACCCCCTCGCCGGCCACTTACTCCTGCTAGCGTGCCGCTGCCTGAGTCAAGGCCACACACACCTCCCGTAGTTATCACCCATACGGTGCCGGTCGCATCTGGAACTTCAACACCACCTCCTGTACCTAGAAGGGCGGCTGCACGTGCTCCACGTGCGGCTCCAGATTCTGTCAGCCCCCCTACATCGCCGCCACAACCACAGCCCGCGGTGGAACCTAAACCTGACGAAGCTGACCAGCCTAAAGCTGGCTCTGAACCTGAACCTGATCCGAGTCAACCCTTGTCGTCCTCTCCTCCTGTTGAATCATCGCCGGATACGGATACGTCAGCTGTTGCCGAAGGGAAGGAAAATGAGAGCGGTAAGGATGAGAAGCCTGAGGATGAGAAATCGGCCATGGTTGAGGCGAAAAACTCAACAACTGTAGTTTCTCCTTCGGTGGAGGAAGAGGTGTTCGTTGATGCGCCTGAGTCTGTGGATGTTAAGGACGCTGGGAAAGCCCAGACCGAGGTGGCTGAAGGCGGCGATGGAACCGAGAAGGTAGAACAGAAGGGTGAAGAAAAAGTTGTTGACGAGGCGAACAAGAATGTAAATGAGGAAAAGAAGTCGGAGAAGGTGGAGGAGAAGGTGGAGGAAGAGTCGGAGAAGAAGTCAGAGTCAGAGAAGTCGGAGGAGGAGACGTTGGAGGGAAGGGTGGGAGAGAAGGTGGAAGAGAAGGTGGAAGAGAAGTCGGAGGAAAGTGCTGAGGCCAAACAACCAGATACCAAATCGGCGGCAGCCTTGGCAACCACGGGAATTGAGGCTGTTGAAGATGTCAAGGAGCCAGTCGCTGAGGAGACTTCTACTGTGTCCAAGGCACAAACGGTAGAGAAGAAAGAGGCCGAAACCGTTGAGGCCGGAGTGGACGATAAGCGCAAGTCGGTGGATGACGATCCTCTTGGCATTTATATCGGAGATGCCACTTGGGAAGAGCGGACGTGGAAGGAGATCACACGGCTGAAGGAGGACATGTTCTGGTCGCGAATAGGAGGGTCGAGGCAGTAAACCTGCCAAACTCTCGTACTTGTATATATGCAGTTGCACTACAGTGCAGACTGCATGCGGACTTGACAACTGACTAACTAATAAGTGTATCGGGTGTACATTTTCGGAGTATAACATTCAGCTAGTATAAGTAATTGATACCCTCGCATATTCTGGTACATTCCTGCAGCGCTACTACTTTGCTGCTGCGATGATTAGATGTAATTAAAGGCTGGAGAGCAGATCATTATCATCATCATGACGCTTCGGACGAAAATGTGATGTTTGCCGTAACCGCCGCCACCATCATCTTATCGTCTCCAATCGGCCGACTTACCTCGGTCCTCCTAACGCTTTTGTCTGCAACGCAGTCGAGATACACGACTGTATAATATTGAGCAGCAGATTTTTCTTCCAGAAGCAGGATCATCATTACTGCCAATGGATACGGCAACATTGCCTACGTCCTTCTCAGCAGAAGAATACTTTGCAACTCAGCCGCCGCCGCCGACACTCGAGCGCGATATTAATGAGGCCAAGAAGTTCATTGCTCGTCAAGCGAAGGAAGGAAGGAAAGTTGTTTTAGTGACGGTACGCAGGTGTTCAGTTATGAGGATGGCTCCGGAAACTCAAAATTCCATCAGAGCGGTGGGACGACAGTGCCATTGGAGCTCAACGTGTGAGCGCGCTTCGACATAGTGGTGGTGGTTGACGCTCATTCTGTCATGTAGAGTCCGCTTCCTCGATAATTTTAGTGCAGGTACGCTTGATCACCTGGTCGTCGATTTACCCTTTTCTCATTCCGATATCTTTTTGACACATAGGAACCCGTGGTGCTACCTCTGCTGAATATTTCCTGCAAGCTGGATATGCTGTCATCTTCATGCATCGCCAGTTCAGTCTACAGCCCTTCTCGCGGCATTACTCACATTCCACTAACCCGTTCCTTGACTTCCTGGAGATCGAGTCTTCTAAAGATGGAACGAGCTCTCCACCTGAAATATGTGTCACCCGAAATATGCGTCAGGACCTGTTAGAGGTTCTGACCTTGTACAAATCGGTCCATGCTGCAGGAACGCTGCATAGCATGACTTTCGTCACTGTGAACGATTACCTCTGGCTCTTACGCGCTCTGAGCCAGGAGATTTCCGTGTTAGGGAAGAAGTCTATGTACTACCTCGCTGCGGCCGTCAGCGATTTTTTCCTCCCCAGGCAAAAGATGGTAAGTAACAGTCGGTGGACATTGAAGACATACAAACACTCAGTGTCTCCTTTTAGTCAGTGCATAAAATCCAGTCTGGTAAAGGCAGCCTGCATATCGAGATGGACCAGGTTCCCAAGATCCTGAAGCCCATGGTGACTGATTGGACGAAAGGAGAAGGATTTATCGTATCTTTCAAAGTAACCTCCTAATTGTTACTTGCCACTTTACCGCTAACCCCTGGCTTACAGCTGGAAACAGATCAAGAACTGTTGATACCTAAAGCTCGCGCGGCACTTGAGCGATATGGCCATCAAGTAGTCATTGGGAATGACCTCCATCGGCGCAAACACGAAGTCGTTTTCGTCTCGCCAAAAGCGCCGCTTCCATCAGGCGCCCATAAGCGTACACCAGACTTGGAGGACCCCGCATACCAAGAAACATTTGATGAAGTGTGGCTAAGAATTCCGGTATCTCCAACTACCAATCTTTCTCCGAATCAAGTTAAGGAGATCGAGGAGGATATTGTTGCTGAGCTTGTGAGGAGACATGAGGCATGGATCACAGGAGCACGCTAGGGTGGAATTTTTCAACGGGTATATCAACAATTTATGTAGATTTTCAAGGAGGAATATATATGTAAGGGAAAGAGTTGGATCTACAAATTAGAATCATCAAGACCTGTGTAATCTAGATGATGGCTGTGTAGTCAAATTCAAACCCAACCACATCAAGGGTCCCTCGACTCAAGCGCTGAATGGCATCTGTAACCTTCTTTCTCCCTCTGTCGCTCGTCTGCCGCCGCAATGAGCTCCGTCGGTCCTACCGACGCTACCCATCTGAGCTATGCAAGCTGGGGCCACCCAAACCGTAATCAACAGGTTGGAGGTGACGATAATGGGGATTCCAATCCTCCGAGTCACCTGCCACCTGTATCACATCCTCCGCCTAGTCAAGGATGGTACAGCGCAGACAGAGCTGGAGAATTGTCATTGCCACCCACTGATAATCAGGAGTCACTTTGGTTCGTACCACGGGCTAGAATCACATCTACACCCCCCATATCCAGACCGATTCCTTATGACCGTCACAACAATGTTGAACTGCCTTTAACTTGGCCAAGGCAAGGTACATCTTATTTACCGCCAGGATTCGTACATGGGGAATCGCGTGGGGAATCGCGAGGAAGGTATAGACAACATCAGCAACCATCTTTGAGCATACCTCCTCCACCTAGTCACGGATGGGACCATCTTCCTGGCGCGTACGGAAAAGAACTGCCGCAGACTCCGCCTGAAGAGTCACGAAAAAAGCATAAAAAACAACGATATACGTACATACCGTCGACCTCATCTTTTTCACCACGTGTTGATGATCAGCAACCACCTTCGTCGATACCACTGTTACCAGGGCATGTGCCTTTCATACCACCTATCATACGCGATAACTACAGCAACACCGAGCTGCCTACGAGTTGGCCCGATACACCTTATTTACCACCAGGAATCTCACCTAAGGATGGAGGAACTGTACCCGTCGTGTATGCGTCAGTGGACCCATTTCGCCCTCAGGCCACTCCAGTTATACCCTTGCCGTCCGTCGTTGATGATGACGAAGCGCGCCCACCGCAGGGGTCATCTGACTATGACTATGTCGTATATCCCTACATGCGTCGCCGCACAGCCCTTCTCGCATTGATCATCAACTTCCTCAACCAAGGCTTCAACTTCCTTTCAAGTACCCTGCCACGCAACGTTTACCTACTATTTCTTCTATGGCTCCCTTCATTTTACTTCTCGCGAGTTGCGCGTATATTCGATGAAGCTGATATGACCATGCCTGAAATTGAGACTATGGCGCTCCAGGGGATGGCTCCCGCTGAACTTCAGTTTACAAGCCCTGCTAGCGCGAATTTGAAAGCAACCTGGGAAGCTTTCATTGATTCTTTGCTCAGAGAATGGAAGACTTTTAACATTGTATCGGTTTTATTGCTTTCGTAAGTTGGAACATGTCCACTCAATGTTGTAACTTATCGGAATCCCAAACAGAGCTATCCTCACTCTCTTGCAGATTGAAGGTGCAGGTTCAGACCCCATTACGCGCAACTGCGCCTTGATCTCACTTATATGTGCTCTTATGAGCCTTCTTTATGGGTGTATGTACACCATTCGGTTTGCAAACATGCGAAAAACATATAAGGCTTTGGAATGGGCAAAGGTGTAGTTCTCTTTACTGAGCCGTCTTAATCTATTATCTGATTCGGTTCCTCTCCTCAGATGGCCCAAAAGTCAAAGACGTTGATTTGGTGGAACGTCTGGGTCTTGCTTGCTTTGCCTGCCACCTGGTTAACGTGGTAAGCACAGCAATCCAACTCAACAAAGTCCACAAAATGACCTGCCCATGTGTCCTTCAGGTCAATAATACTATATGTCGCCTGCATCATGACTTTTGTCTGGCGTACGGGGATCGAGGGGCTCGAACCTACAAATGTAATTTTATCACGACACGCCGAACTGGCAATCCGTATCGCCATTTCTGTCATTCTCGCCCTTGGCCTCCTCTATTTTCTCCTCATCTTGAACACGTTGCGCCGATATGGTGATTCTATGGACAAGGAGTTTAAACAGGAACTGGATCTTATAGTAAAGGCGAAACGTCGCCATGCACACAGTTATTTCAACCCCTACTACTACAGCAGTCATGTTCCTCCGGGAGAATATCCTGCGCGACGCAGATGGTTTAAGCCGATAAAAATTATGGACTTCAGGTTCCAGTCGCGACTCAGTAATGCGATGCCAGATTTCCTCGCAGACCGCAAGTTTACTCTTCGAAAGTGGGAGAAATTCATCTCTGTGAGTACTTTCGAACAACTTGAGATAGCCTCGTTCGCTAACGTGACTAGGAAGCGTTTAATGCTTGGAATGGTGTTTCATCGGGCCCGTTCAACGTGGTCGATCCTACCACGGGACCGCCAAGACCGCAAGACTCGGTCGCCCAGCTGCTTGAGAAATGGAATCGGAAGTATTTCCAGCCTCATTCTACCCTGGGCATCCTCTGCCACGAATACATCGACCTCTTCCCTGAGTCGCCAGTCTTTGCCATCTATCTCATTGACGTGACTCCTGTAGATGGACAGCCAATCATAACTGCTGAGCGCTTTGGTCCCCTTCCCGAGGGCCTTCACCGGATTGATATCTTTGATCAGCCAGGAAACAGTCAAAGGTCTGCCAGGAGGATTCTCGGAAGGACATCGATATACTCAACACGCAGCCCCCTCGAAGGCCGAGTGCGCTACGATCATCAATCGTCTAAGACTACTGACACCACTGGCAGTCACCCGCAGTCTGGTACGACGACTCCCAATACTCCGATCTCGCCCCGCTCTTCTCGTTCTCGTAGTCCAGCAGACTGGAGACCCTCTCTGAGCAGCTACATCGATGAAAGTGGAAGATTTCGCACTCCTGTAGCCGAAAGGAGACACCACCGTTCGAGGTCGCGTAGGAATTGGAAAGAACCACCGCTTAGCCCAATAACGGCTAGCAGTGAAGGAGAACCTTCTAGGGAGCCTTTGTCTACTCCTGCACAACCTACCATTCCAGACATCTCCTCTCCAACTTCCCCTAACGAGCATGATTCACACACTCCGGAAGCGCCAGTGGTTCCGCCGGTGATTCCGTCAAATCCAGAAACAGTTTTCCAGCACAATATGTATGGCAGTTCAAGTTGGTATCCAACTATGGCGGAAGGGGACTGGAGGGGACCACCGCCAGTTCCACCGGTCATTCCTACGGGCCCGTACGACGTACACGCACAGCGAGGATACCCTACTGGCTTTGGAAGGCGAAGGTCGAGGACGCTTAGCCCACCTCCTCACGATTCTAGGCTCGGTGGCAGAAATATTGCTCTTCCAGCTGTTTCACCAGACTATTCATGGTTCGCACAACCCGAAAGCCGAATGGCCACTCCAAGCACATATCGAACTGTAACTCCTAGTGCTATATCTAATTTGGATCATATTATTCCGCCATTTATGCACAATCAGCAGGCTGGGTGGACTCCATACCAGTATCCACAGCAATTTATGACACCGCGAGCTCCATATCCACAACAATTTATGACACCGCGAACTCCAAGGCATCCAGATCCACCGCCAAATTTGAACCCTCCGGCGCTGTCGACCCCATACACTCCATGGTTCGGACCACCACCGCCTACAGCTCAGTCTCAGCACCTACCAAGACAGCCAATGAGGAAGAGTTCTTTGCCTACGGAAACGCCAGAGGTTCCTGTTGCAAGACCGCTCTCACCCCGACAATCCAGACAATCGCCTGACCTTCAGGTCGGAGATTCAGATCGCAATACTCGTCGAAGGTCGACTTCAACATCATACAGGTCATTTTCAAGCAGTCCTTCACAGGATCATCTTTCATTCGTTCCGGAAAATCCGAACCCACCTCATCGTACATCTCCTGCCCCCGATCTTCCTGTACAGACTGCTAGTGGGACATCTGCACACGATGACGGTTCGCAGATTGGACGATCAGATGTAGAACCTCTAACGCCCATGGACAGAGAAAACCAGGGTTCTGGGCTCTTGTTCTTGACCGACAATGAACACTCTGAACCCGTTCAGGCTCCGGTGCACTCCGGTATGACCTCTACTTTGTCTGATGTTGCTGTCGATGGACCGTGGACAATGGATCAGTTATCTCTTCGGACAATATTCAACTATCAGTGACCTATTAGGTCCCAAATGGATGAGATACCATCACTAATAGTCCTCAGTATGTTAAATGTAAGATGTAGATACGCACTTACAGTGAGCTAAGAATACAATATCTAATGTCGACGTCTGTATGATGGAGTATTTTCTATGAAGTATAGTGCTCAGCGGTCAATCATTTAATGCAAGTTCTGCCTGCTGCTTCATCTGGCATCCCGAGGTCAAAGTTTGGACTCTAATGAACGTTTTCCGACGGAAAACACTTCGTCTCATCCGACCTCAAAACTGTGGACTCCCATGATAGTCGATGCCGCTCTAAATCAGCTGTGGGTCTTCTGTAGGTCCTCTGTCATTGGGCTACATCATACTTATAGTCGAAACTCTCGGCGTCGGGAAAGAGCCGAATCCTAGTAGGAAAAATACGCAACCCGGAATAAACCTCAATCCTAGAGATTGAAAAATTGTTCAAAGAAATAGAGCTTAAATGCGCGGCATTGAACTCATTAACTTGTCGTTTTGTGATGAGGAGCACGACCACGTGGAAACCGTGATCATCGTGGATGGCAAGCCATAGACGCCCACAGCACGCCAGTTTTCTGTCAGAAACCGAACCCAACATCACAAGGGCATAAATCTGTAGAAATAGCTTTTTTATCTCCTGTTTATTTTCTGCGTTCGTTGGGTCAGGATGTCCAGTATAACGGACCCGACCTGAACAATACCGGAGTCATGGAGACTCAAATAATACTCACCAGCTGCATCTGGGTCAAAGAGGCATCCAGGCCCAAAACTTCAAACCTCATCGTATTGCTTCCGGCCCAGACCACTCAGCGGCTAAGCAGCAAAGTGCCAACGAACGCACTGTTACATCATTGGCTACTACCTCTCCATCCTTCAGCTTCAACAACAATGGACCTTTTGCAATGCAGGGTTTGGAGTACTATTCAAGTTTACCTCACTCAGCCCATTTCTTTCCATATGTCCCTACCTATGCCACCTTTCATCCCCCCAACCAAGCCATTTCCATCCACCTATTTTAAATGTGCCGTATTCTTCTTCGATACAGCCGTCAACTTCAGGTTATTGGCACCAGCGAGATGCAACTGAAGACTTGGCCACTACACCATTATCACCACCCTCGCCTTTCAGCTCTGACGCTTTTCAACCCCCAATCTCACTGGGTGGGGCCCTTCTTCACCTGAAGTATGTTCTATGCGTGCAGATGACCCGTTTCCTGCTGATGATGATAACTGATATGATCTTCACGACCCCCCACAAAGGGAGCTCGTTTCTGTTTTACTGCTTTCGTGAGAGCTTATGGCTGTCTAATCCGTATTTTTACTCACCATAGAATTTTCACGCTCCTTGCCCTCTTGCAGATTGACAGCGCCACTTCGCTGTGCCTTTTTATCCCTCATCTGCACGGGATTCAATCCAACAAAGTTGATTTCATTAGATGGCTCAGAAGACCAAAACGTTGATCTGATGGAACGCCTGGGTCCTTCTTGCTTTGCCCTCGACCTGATTGCCATGGTAAGTTGGTTTAATTCGATAGTAAAGTGCCTTGTTGACCCAAGTATGCAGGTCCCTGATACTCTGTATCTCGTGAATAATGGCTTTCACCGGCGCGCAAGTGGATCTGGACTCATTACCACGCTAAATGTATCTGCTCAGGCCGAATTCGCTATACGCATCACCATCTCCGCCATTCTTGCGCTTGGGGCCATCTATTTTGCTCTTATTCTCACGACATTACGCCGGTATGGAGACTCTATGGATAAAGAGTTTAAAAGAGAGCTTGAGGCCACAGTATGGAGGCAGCGGTCGTTGATGAATTCAGCAACGGCCGCGGCCCCTGTAATGGGCGGCATGGTTTCCTTGCCCATGGCCCCTGTGCCCTCAAGCATGGTACCCTTGCCTAATATGACCCCTGTGCCCTTGGGTATCTCGCCCTTGCCCACTGCGGCCCCTGCACAGATGGATATGGCACCTTCGTCCAATGGGGCTACTGTACAGCCAGGCATAATTCCCTTGCCACCAGACAATGATCATTTCAGGACTGCGGCTTCCGACTTCAATAGGCCACCCTGGCAAAGTTTGACCCCCCAAGGACCGTACAACACAGCCATGGCTCTACCCTCGACTCCTCTTCCAGAGCTAAGATGGTTTAAATGAATAAAAATGCTGGAATTCTGGTTTCAGTCCTGGCACAGTCAAGATTTCCCCTCATTCCTCTCAATTCGTAATTTCACGGTGCAAAAATGGGATAGTTTCATTTCTGGGGGTGCTGCCAAAACGAATTAAGTGCCTTGATTGACGGGACACAGGAAGTGTCCAACGTTTGGAATGGGGTTTTGCCAGGCCCTTTAACACCGTCAACTCTGGAGAGAGACCGCTGAGAACTCAAAACAAAGTTGCACCCCTACTTGAGAAATGGAATCGGAAATATTTCTAGCCTAGGTGGAGCTTGGTGCTTCGGCCACGAGTACATCGACCTATTTCCTCCCCCAGTTTCGTCATTTACTGCGTAGACATGACAGTCGTCGATGCCCAGCCGATCTCACTCCAGGAACGTCTTAAACCCTTTCCTTTAGGATGTCACCGAATTGATATATTCGAGCGACCTGACAGACACATTGGTACGCCAATTGGAAGAAGAACAACAATGGCTATTAGCGGCGGTGAGAACTTAAATACAGACCAAACGGCCAACCAAGATGAACCTTCCCGATTTGAATCCTCACAAGATCCTGTGTCGCAAGGCGACGGATTCTTGCACCGAAGAGTCGCAGCAAGAAGTAAACATCTGTCATATACTGGCACCGTGGGATCGCAGGAGATCGTCTGAACCAACATCTTCGCTCAGCTCAGATACCTCAAACCTTGCGGTTCCGATGAGAAATTCAGACTTAGCCCAGACAGAGTCTGTCTTTTACCATGGGTTCCGACGGTCGAACATCGATGCCGATGACAATACTTCTTCGGATAGCCGTGATGAATCCGTGCAATCTATTAGAGAGGAACCGCAGCCTTCATCTCACATGGATTTCTCCTTTCCGTCTTCGAACACGAGCCTCATAAGCAACGTTGACTTTGAAAGACTGCCAAAGTCGTCTTCTACTCCTGGTACTCCTGGCACTCCTGACAGGAGTAGGCGAAGACACGAGTTCCCCCAAGCTCGCGTGCCCCATTATCATCATCCTCATATCGGTATGGAATTACTGAATTTCGCTTCGTATTTTGATTCGTACAACCCTTTTCATGATATATTACTTACCACGACAGAGAGCCATTCAACTGACCACGAATCTTACGATTATCGCTAAGGACACGGCTCTTAAACCCACAATGGCAAAAATAGATGCAATCCTTCCTACAAATCGACGTCAAAAGCAGTGGAAACTGTAATGTATAGATATGTAGATGGTATCAACTTGGTTGATCTTTAAATTGGTTTATCGTGCAACCTGCTCCTTCGTGTCCGACGTTCGACTTCTGATATAAGATCGGTGTAGAACCATAAAACTCCACTCCAAAACCCGCTGAAAGGAAGCTGTAATACGTGTATTATCAAGAGATTAGTACTAGTACTACGAAGCTGTCAATACGAACAACTTCGCTGGTAAAAACCAACTCCTTGTCGATGATCCGAATTTCTCAACTCTCTTACACCCACCAGTAACTTCGGCCCCCATGCCCACCTCTACATTATTTGAGCCAGATGCATCGACCGCGCAGGATTTGAATGTTGATGACGAGTCCTTAAATGGGGGCGACGCCAAACGGATCGGACGTGAAAAGAGCTTCATCGGGTTGAAGAAGGCCTTATCTTCGCTACGTGATGTACGACTATCAGTAATTGGAGTATGAGTCCACCCGTTTGTATCATGCGGAGGCGTCGATGACTTGGTCTCGCAAGCCGATCTTCTCCAGGTCAACGAGGACTTCAATTTGGGAATGATGGCCCACATAGGGACCGTCTCGCTCGGATCATCTGTGGGCCAAGACGTGTCATCTTCTTGGACATGTACTTCCATTGGATGATGCCTGGGGACTTTGAGGAACTGAGAAGAAGACATGGGCGATATCATACCCGTCTCTTGTATCTCTTGATGGTCACGTGTCCTCCCTCTCTCGTTGAAGACGTCTTCCATGGATATCTCCACAAGCCCTATATCCGTAAACGAGTTTTCGTTGCTTCCGGGAGTGGAAGGGGAAGTCGAGTAAGAGGGATGAGATGAGCTTGAAGACTCCGATGAACTTTCGCTCTCCAACATGCCCACTAAGGAAACCTGCGGCCTGTGCTCCTCTAACGGGAATCCGCTCACCTGTGGGGAGAGGAGTCCACAGGCAGGAGTATCGTGGGTCTGTGGCGCTACGTCTCCACTACACGACTCTTCGCTCCAATAGGACGTCAAATCTTGGGAGGTAGGAACTTGAAGGATCTCCTCTTTCGGGGTGGAGAGTACTTTCGGCGGTGGATTTGGAGCCTCCCATGAGCAACGAGCCTGGCTACCATCAAATACGACGTCAGGGGCATAAAAGGTAGTGATGTCCTCCATCTGCTGTCGGAGCTCTGCAAGTGTCGATCTCTGCTTCCAGTCGACGTGTAGCATTTGAAGAAGAAGGTCGTTAATCTCGAGGGAGACGGGGAGCACAGATGGGAAGAAATTCAAGGGATCTCTGAGATAAGCTTGGAAGGTGAGATCGTCGGTGGTCGCCGTCTTCCAAGGATTTCGCCCGGTGGCGAGATTCAGAAGTATGATGCCCAAAGACCAGACATCGTTGGACTTGGGGGAGTATAATCCGTCCAATGAAAAAGCGCCTCCTTGGCACTCTTATGGTAGTAAAAAAAATTCAGTCTCAGTATCGAAAAAGTCGGCAAGGGTCTGCTTACCTGGGCTCATGTGGTAAATACTTCCCGTATGCAACTCTTCGCTGACTTTCTCCGTAGTCGCGAGCCCGAAGTCAGTAATTGCAACGCTGTATCCGTCATCAAAACAGAGGATATTCTCCGGTTTCAAATCTCGATGGTATATTCCGAGGGAATGGCAATACTCGACAGCATCGACCAGCTGAAGGAATACGTGCTTGATAAGTGCATCGTTACCCAAATAGCGGCAGTTGTTTAAAATCTGCGTGAAGAGGTCGTGGTCGGGGGCGTAATCCATAATGATGTAGGTGTACTCGTCGTCCTCGACAATGCGATGGAGGGTGACAATTCCAGGATGGGCAGAGGAGATTTGGTGGAGAGCAATTTCTCGTATATGGAGTTGTCGACGGACAGGCCGTTGGTCTTTGGAATGTAATAGGCATTTGACAGCATAGGAATACCGTTCGCGGGTAGTGAGGTCGATAGCGCGGTAGACGACACCATATCCTCCAACACCTAGTACCTCGACGAATTCAAGAGCGTCTCCATCTATGCGTTTTCCGAGCTGAAGCTTGGCTGGGGTCTTCGACATGGATGGCTGAAGGAAAACGAGGCCACGCGTCTGGCAAAGAATATCTTTCCAAGTCTCAGACAACGAGGCGGTGCCACGCGGTAAAATCCCAAAACTGTGAGTCCCGGATGAAGGGGGTCTGATAGAAGTTAGACACTCCCTTCACAGACTTTAAAGAGGAGTCAAATGTATGGGTGGCGTCATTGTCTCATTTGGCTCCGAATCTATGTATACCACATGTCATCGAGACGCAACTGTGGAGGTGTCATCAGTGATATGTAAATAAATGCTGCAAGGCCCTTGGATAGTTGAAATTTACCTGAAATATCTAGTTAGCCAAACGACTACGAATGATAAGGTGATTTCAAGACATTTCGGAAATGTCTGACGGAAGTGCTTAAAATAGGTGACCGGCGTGCTCCTTTTTAGATCGAATTGAAATGTAGTCAGCCTTGCGAAGACAGTGATATGGAACCGGTATATCTACCTGAAGTTAATTTAGAAAATAGTGCTAGAGGAATAGATACAGAAATGTGTTGACCATCAATTTGCCAAGTCGGTCTCTTCATTCTCATTGGGCCAGAACCCCTCAAGCTCTAGAACTCTTCTCCATATGTCTTCTGCCAAGGTCCATGAGTCATGTCCTGAATTTTGATACAGATCATCTTCTTTGCCAACAACCTTAGTGCAGAGGGCGATCCTGGAATCGACGTTAGAGCGTCGTTGACAACCATCCGCCAAAGTACACCTGATATGCTGCAGTGATCATTCAGCTATTCTGTACAAAGAAGGTCTGCTTACCTTTTCCATGGCTCACAGGAACATTAATCCCTCTTCAGCCTTTCCAGCACCTGCTATTCGCGTCATCTCAGCAGTATAGTCGCACGTGCCTTTTCTTTCCCTCCAACGCAACGCCCCAGATCAAAGTTTCACTGCTCAAGGTCTTATAAAAAAAAGCCGACCTCGCGAACGATGTTTTCTAATGCGAAAACCAGAATCTTGAGAATGCGTTGGGAATGATCGGGGGAGGTCGATGCATTCAGAACCGGATGACGGAACGGGATATGGGAAATAAGGGATCCGACAAAGCATGGATAGGCTTTATGCAGCATAGATTCGAATCATTCCATCCTGTGATGGCTAGAGCGACAGCAGATTATCGATTATCGACAGCAGAGATGAGGAAAGGGTGGCTTTAAGCGGCTCTGAATATCAACTTCATCAGCATCAAAACAACATTCGATGGATCCACAAAAACATCCAGCCGAATCCATCGCTGTATGCCTGCTTCAAGCCCTGGCAGGGCATGCACCCGTCACCATTGTCTGCGAATTTTTGTTGACAAACGTTAACAGCATCTATTCAGTCAACAGATACAACGATTGTTTGAACGAAGTGTATCTTACGATCATGAACTCCCTTTGATTGCCCATGTGATTGGAGCTTCTTGCCCATAGATGTCTTTATGACGTGAGTCAACAAGTTATCTTCACAGAGGGCTGCAGTCTCAATTATCCTAGCACGCAAGCACTACTTGTTTCACCACTCGAGGAGGCTGATCTGATGCACGATGGCCTTTAATCGCATCGCTGTTGACATGCTATGTCACCACAATTCCTAACCGACTTCGCTTTCAGGATGATTCAAACTCGAAGACCAACAATTCCCTCTCCAACGCGCTTTCAGCCCATGTTCTCGCTAGTAGCGAAGTTTATCGAACTGCTGCCATCCCTATTATTGTTGTCGGTAATGACTTTAACATCGCACCTCTTATTTCAAGTGTGGTGCATCAATACCATCTTTGGGGCATCGATTTACCTGTTGTTGGTATCAACAGTTCGACTAGGGATAAACTCGCGCGCTTAGTGATAGGATGGTCACAGCTCGTTGAAGAGACGGAAGACTTGGTACGCGTTAATTAAAGTCGGCATTTTCATCCCGTCTTATACCATGCAATCAGCCTTCGATAAAAGTACACCGGCATCTTCCTCGAAAAATCAAGCAAATTTAGGTGTTGAAGTTTTTGATTTCTCAAACGTTAATTCCACATTGGAATTTGTTAACTTTATATCTGCCCTTAAAGGTCATATCGAAGAGATTAAAGGACACGTTGATATGGGTGATCCTCCTATACGCTCGTTGAACTGACGGTCCGAGGAATCCGACTTCTGGCTCTCTGAGTACAAAGAGGACACATCCTCTTCTCTCATAATAGAAGAGTGGGCTCGTAACGTTCCTAAGGAGGACTATGAAAGCCACGTGTTGTAGTTCGGGGCAATGGACATTGATACCGATAGCAGTGGGTCAGAAGATGCAGAGCACGGTTCGTGCTTTTAACCCCCCGACGGGCGCTGTAAGACTGATATCAAACAGAATCCAATGGATCAATGGAAACAGATTCCGATGAGGACGGGAAGAATACAAAAATTTGTACGCCGTAGCCAGTAACAAATTCGGATAAGCGCACAGAAACAGAATCAGATAGTCCCAGGACAACGGAATTGGATGTACGCACAGTGGAGATAATACCGATTGACTTCGGACTTTGCAGATATAAATCCAGTCCATGGGCAAACATCAATCGCATCGATGATGAGAGAACGACACGCGATTTCACTCCCAGTCTACAAGTATGGCCCTGATGAGATACCACAGCCCCCTGTGGAACAGGAAATAGATCTCAGGATTGCTGCGTATGAGGAAGTCACGAAACATGCATGGTCTTCTGAGTGGCAAACTTCAGTGTGTACGAATTTTTACTCTCGGCTCCTCACTGGCTGAAGGTTAGAGTGATCTTCTCTTTCTCACCAAGGGCGCGTTCAAATTGGGTCAACTCCTCATAGACGAGCATGATGCTGAGCAATTAGCTATTGGCGAATCCATACGTGGAATTAAATATCCCTCCATGACTTTCTGAATCATCAACCACCAACCGTCGAGGCTTGACTTGAATCCGATCTCTGCGACAGATTTCTGATTGCCTGTCTGACATTCTTACCATCATCGATACGATACACCACCTACCTGGCATCACCTTTAGAGGTCGGGAGAGTTGTCGGATCCAAGTGGATCACTTTTGGATTTTTCTTGTCCATCGTATTTTCGACTCTTGAGTGTCTGGATGTCCCATAGATCTTTCGTAAGCAATTAATCTATCTTCTCTCTCGTCTTCTCAGGCTAATATTTCATGTTTTGCAAGTCCCCCCCATGATCATCAATTATTCGAAAAACCTTCGCTTCGAGCAAATATTGAATGATGATCTAATTGGCTCCATCAAGCGCAATAGAATCCTTCATTCATACAGCTTATTATATTTGAGGAACACATCCTTGTCAAAGGAATGTCCATTTTCGCTCAAATATGGCATCAGGATTAAGGAGGTGAATTATAACAAAAAGCTAATAAAATGACGATGTCGAAATATCATGCGACTTCCGACTCAATCATACGACAGCGTGGGGTCTCAGAGCATCCCAAGGAGCTGAGAGAGAGGAGCATAAGAGGACGTTACGTTAATCTGTTTCTTGAACAAAGAGACAATAGCCCCTTGGATAACTGGACTGTACAATCCGTCTGCGACAAATTTCAAGAGTTCTATGAGCCCCTGCGATTGTAGAAGCGTGATATTAAGTTTCGGCCTGTCAACGTGGATTATACTGTACAGCTTAGCTGGCAAGCTACCGTGCCTAGTTGTAGCGAATTACTTTGATGGCTCAAACACGTTCGGGTCTCCTATTTCGAAAAGTGAAGTGCTAGAGATAGATACAGAAACAAGACGCAAATGCGTTGACCATATCAAATCACCAAGTCGGTCTCTTCATTCTCATTGGGCCAGAAACCCTCCTCAAGCTCTAGAACTCTTCCCCATATGTCTTCTGCCAAGGTCCACGAGTCACGTGATAGATCCCGATACAGATCATCGACTAACGTGGCAAGATCGTCAACGAAGGCCTTAAATTCCAACGTGCTCCAATTCTTTGCCAACGACCTTAGTGCAGAGGGCGACCCTGGAATCGACGTTAGAGAGTTGTTGACAGCCGTCCACACGTCGAAGTACACCTGATATGCTGCATTGATCATCCAGCTCTTCCGTTCAAAGGTGTCTGCTTACCTGTTCCATGGCCCACAGGAATAACAAGCCCTCTTCGACCTTTCCGGTACCTGATATTCGCGCCATCTCAGCAGTATAGTCGCGTGTGCCTTTTCTTTCCCTCCAACGCCCCAGATCAAAGTTCCACTGCTCAGAGGTCTCATCAAAAAAGCCGACCTCGCGAACGATGTTTTCTAATGCGAAAACCAGAATCTTGAGAATGCGTGGGGAATAATCGGGGGAGGTCGATGCATTCAGAACCGGATGACGGAACGGAATATGGGAAATAAGAGATCCGACAAAGCGTGGATAGGCTTGTGCAGCGTAGATTCTATCCTGTGATAGCCAGAGAGACAGCAGACCATCGCTTAGATTGTTGTTGGCAGCAGAGATGAGGAAAGGGTGGCTCTTAGTGGCTCTGATATAAGATTTAGAGGCTGAAGGTAAAGAAAGGAGATGAGATGTTATAGTGGAGTTGGAACGACTTGGATTCATGTTGGTAGCAGTCAAGAGAAGCAAGCTTGGAGCTCCCTTTGATAACGTTTCTAAGTTATGATATTGATCTCTCAGACCGTGTTCATTTACTATGATTTTAATTGATATTAAACGTGCTTTCTAAGCTAGCATCTCCTTCAACGACGCTGGGAAAATCACAGCGTTGGTTGACGCAACCTCCAAATATCACCGAAGAAGATGACCAAATTCGTCTATAAACTTGATTTGGCCATCCTTGACCAGTCCTAGACCCTTCGCTCCGTTCCACCAGTCCTTCGCCTCCATCAAGGACTTGTCTTGCTGTCTCATCAAAGGAACGCTCAACACCGATCCGTCCGCACATCGAATGACTAACGTGCGCGTCGCTTTCTGGAACGTTGCCGAGCCTGGAACATCCGATAGCGACACAGGTGGTGATTCGAGCACGCAAGGCGAGTGAAGCTGAACTGTCTTTTCAGTGGCTAGACAAGTGATGAGTGGGCGCTGGTGATGAAAAGTTTCTTAAGATTCCAATACGAATGGGATGAATGATGTGCAGGCATACCTGGTGAGAGATAGCGCGGTGCCGTCGCACAATAGACTCTGCAGACATGGTCGAGAAATTGACACAGGAATCTATAGTAGTTATGGTGGGTGCATGAGGGGCCGAACCCAATTCGGCTTGCGGTTGTGACTTCGCCTGAAAGGTTTTCAATAAGATGACTTGTCAAAAGGATGGTCGCAGACAAACCTTTCCGACGCGCATATCACGCAATACAGATACCAGCAATCTACCTCCAACATAACCCAAGGTATCTCGCATTTCCATAAACATGGCACCATCATGCAGAGGCTGGACGGGGAAATGTGGACATGGGATTTCTGGTATGTGAATAAAGATTAACTGACCACGCGTTGTGTACCCCAAATGGCACCGGCGTCAATGCCCTCTTTCCACTTCAACATCTCAATAACAGAAACTCCCGTTTCCTTTTCATCGTTAAGAATTGCGTGCTGAATGGGTGCCGAGCCTCGGTAGGCAGGCAAAAGGGAAGGGTGAATGTTTAGTCGACATCCTGGGGAAAACATCTCCAGCATGGACGAAGTCAGAATGCGGCCAAAAGAGGCAGTGACAATGATGTGATTGTTATGCGGTTCACCAACAACTGAGAATGGTTCTGGAAGCTACAAAAGCCTTCAACATAAAGTAGAGGGTCGACATCATTTCAGCTTACATTCCAGTGTTTAAACTCGGGCTTTGTGTGCGGAATTGTATGCACTGGAAGCTTTAGAGATTCTCCTAAAAGCTTGAGAGGCGCTACAAATCGGTCCAGAACCGTCCCATATTAAGTACAATATTTACCCACAAATTGACAGCTGAGAACCGCGCCGTCCTGTTTTCTCGTCCGGGTTAGTAGCAATAACCAACTCATCCCAAACGTCTGAGGTGAAATGAGCTGAGGCGAAGCACAGTACTGAGCCGACGAGAAACGAACCTTGTGCAGCGTACAATTCACGGAAAACTAAACAGGAAAATTCATCACGGCCCATGAAAAGAATTTTGAAGCGAGAGCCCGACTGGACGCTATAATTCCTCCAGAGATTACGAATTCCATGATGTATAGGTCGTCGTCGTAAAGCACATAGTGGCTGGGCAAAAAAATGGACGGATAGCAAGGTCATGCCAAGTTTGTGACGTGACCTCTGTGTGACAAATGAGAGAGGTCACGCCACCGTGTGTCGTCAATGCAGATTTGATTTAAGAGCAAGTCCACCCCGAATTCCTCGTTACTTTTGGAGGTAATTATTTCGAATATGTGCAGTGTGGCCACAGGGGATGGGATCTGTAAGGCGCGCTGTAAGTGTGGTATGTCGTCACTGTGTGGGTCCAACATGAATTTTGCCTGATAGTGTGTCCGGATCGTTAACCAGCACATACCGTGCACGCCGCGTGGACAGCAGTTGAAACTGTTAAAACCATAGAAGTCGGATAATATCTTCTTGATACCAGCCACTGACATTCGATGATAACACATCTGGTCTCTGCTTTCTCGCAATGGCCTTCTTCAGCCAAATCTGTCACTCAATTTACCAGTTTTAGATCCTGCTATCACGGCGGGTTCAAAAATTTTCGAATCTCTTGGGGGCAATCCCAATCACGACACAGGACCTCCTGTATTAGGAATTCCGGAAGGAAATGCTCCAGATTTACCCTCACCAAGTTACATATCCTATGGTGACGCACTGGTTCATCATGATTGCCCACGCCATTGGAGTTTTACTGCCTGAAGACGTCTTCGTGATGTGAGTGTCAAGGAGGCACTGTAACCATTGAAATATTAATGTAAACTACTATAACGCAGACGCACCACTTGTCGTGCCACTTGCAGAGGCATCCTCTGCGATCGCGTCTCTCATAGCATGCTATGTTACCACAGTTCCCGATAGATTTCAGTTCCGGTAATATGAATCTGACTTGGAGACGGACGATTCTCTTTCCAACGCACTATCAGCTCACGTCCTTGATAGCACAAAAGTTTATCGAAATGCTGTCATTCCGACACAGTCGTTGGTGATGACTGTGATATCTCTTCTCTTATTTCAAAAGTAATGCATCAATATCACCTCTGGGGCATCGATTTGCTAGTTGTATGTATCAGCATCTCTACCACAGACAAACTCGCACATTTAGTTGTAGGGTGGTCACGGGTCATTGAAGCGAAGGAAGACTCGGTGCGTTGTTAACAAGGTTGCGATTTCATCTATTCGCCTGACGTCCAATTAGTCTATAGAGCTTGAAGTGCACATAACATTTTCCACGAAGGATCAGGCAGACCCAACCGTCAGCATGTTTGATCTCTCAGATGAAGACTCTGCGATGGGCTTTGTCAACTTTATATCTAAACTGGAGGATCATGTCGTAGAGATCGCAGTAGGCATCTGTAAAGATGATCCTCCTATACGATCTTTGAGCCGGCGAACAGACGTGTCAGGCTGTTGGCTCCTGAAGTACAAGGATGACGTAAACTTCTCGACTACAATAGAAGGTTGGGAGTATACTGACGCGTACGCCGAGAGCACCAAACATGGTGCGCTGGTTCAAGTTTTCAACGAGGAGGCTAACAGCTTTAAGTTAATAGGCACGGTGGACGTTAGTAGCAGTAGTTCAGATGGTACTGAATACGGTTCGTGTTATAGCCCTTTATAGGCGCTGCCTGGGAGCCAAGGTGACGATCCTTACCCTAAGGCACCAAACTTTGAAATGCGCAGACAACTGGAATGGCTGGTGCTCCTACGTGATAAAAAATGGGAAGTGTACACCGCGAGCGACAGTCATGGTTGGCTATTTTTCAACGAGGAGGCTACCAGCCTTGAGGCCATAGGTGCGCTGGCAATGAATGTCAGCAGCAGCACGTCAGATGGTACAGAGGACGGTTCGCGTTATACTTTTGCAAATACTGACTAAAAGCCGCTATTCTTACACTGAATTGCAGCAACGAACTCTGATATAGTGGAGATCATGCCGGAGGACTTTATGAATACGAATATGATCAAGGGAAGGACGTCAATCGCTTCAACGATGAGTGAACGACATGCGATTTCGCTTCCTTTGTACAGATACTGCTTAGCAGATGAAACACGTACGCCTTTCAAGCAAGAGATGAATCTCAAGGTTGCGGTGTATAAGGAAGTCACGAAATCTGCTTGGCCTTCGCAACGGAAAACTTCAGTTTGTAAACAATTTTCCGCCTTTGAATCCTTAATGACATTCATTTTTACCGATCTTCCCGTTCTTGACAAAGGATCTCTCAGATTTCAAGTTGGGCGAAATCCTTATATTCCAGCTTAGTGCCGAATCAGAACAAAAACGACTGCAGGAAAAGATTGAAAAATATATAAACAGAATGGATTGCTTCTACCCCCACCTACTGACCAAGACATTCGTAGATGCAACTGAATGTAATGACCAACCAGCAGAACGACCCGTCAGCCAATCAACAGATCAATCGACTAGCAAATCAGTTGGAATGTTTAACTTTGAACTTGGAAGTTGATATCTGGGACCGAACCTCCGTTGTGTTGTTCGAACTCCTCGCAACTAGTGGCATCGTGCTCTAGAAGTTCATGAAAATCGGATCCAAGTGGACGAGTTTTGGAATTCCTTTGCCCATCGCTTTTTCAATTGGGAAAATGCAAGTTCGGGCTACAATAATCTTTCGTGAGCAAGTACCTCACCCATATTTCCTAGGCTGACGTATGTTTTCGCAAGGCCGGCATGATCATCAATTACGCTAAAAACCTCAAATCTCGAGCAAGTTCTGAACGGTGACATAGCAGGCGCCTGTCTTCGCAGCAAAGCCTTCCATACAGACTGCTCACGGCTTATGAGAGAGCCCTATTTAGAGAAATGTTGGACATTTCTGCGGAAGCGCTTTCTTACCAGAGAGTTCGATTATGTAGAGCAGAATATATCAATGCGTTATCCACTGGGGCCTAAGGTTTCGGCATCGATCATACAGCGGCATGGGGTTTCAGAGCCGCACCAAGGATCCCTCGATGGAGTCCTTGGAGTCTCTTTACCTGTTCTAGAAAAATTACAGAAACGAAGTGGATGGGAAGAAATGATACGTTCGAGAGGGCTGGTGCATGAATTGTCAGGTGAGATCCGCATTTAGCGCTGTGAAGCTCCATCACGACATATTATTCACCCTTCTCTTCAAGGCCAGAATGACCATCTATGGTTTCCTATTTCTCTTCTCCGACACGGCGAATACGACGAACCCACCGATGTTAGAATCGACTAGATGAAGATCCAGGTGATCTCATCTATCGCGTTCTATTTGTATGCCCTGGACATAAGAACTCAAGTGTACGGGGATTTCTCACACATGGAACTATAGTTCATGTTCTGTATGCCTGTAGAAGTGAAGTTGATAAACAGGTACGCCGTTCTACCACTACGGCATCCTGTACTACCAATTCAACTTGTAGAATCACAGTACATTTGCGTCTTTGACAACTTCGCTGGTACGATATATCCCAACCCTTGGGCTGTTATCGATTCTGCGTTTTTCTGCTGTGCCTTTCACAGAATAATGAGGAACTGAGGAAGAAGGTCGAAGAGTGAGGCTATGTTGATTTGTTCTTCGAGCAAGGAGACGACAGTCCTTTGGATAATTGGACCGTGCAATCCGTCCGTGATAAATTTCGCGAGTTTCATGAACCGCTGGGACTGTAGAAGCATGATGTAATTAGCATGTCGCTTTCAAGTTCGTTGCTATGTGAAGAAATTCTTTCCATTAATATTTGCTCCCACATCTTCGTGCGACAACTAGTCCTACCTCAACGTCAGAATTCATGGAGAGACTTATCATCTCTCATCATCCTGGTCGTGGCATATCTTTCAATGACATGCTTATACCACTCGCTCTTCACAAGTTCATCGTCGATAGCGAGGCTCTCATGTGTGGTTCGTCGACGACGAGCTTGACTATGTTCTTTTACCAGCAGGAATGCGCCTCGGATTAAAAATAACAAGGAGACATAAGGATAACATATTGTTCGACGTTTAGTACCGTAATAGACGTAGCAAGCAGGCTGCTTCGAGCCACAGATATCGGACGGGCCCTCCACAAAGTGAAAAAGAGGACAGTTAACAGAACCATGAATGCTTGGCCTTCGTAGTAAGAACGTCACAGGGGAAGATCGATCGATACTATTAGTGCTTCAAGTGCCCTGATTCACAAGAGTCTGAGAATAGATCATGATATGTTCCGCCCTACAGGAATTTTTGAATAGGTTGCTATATTTGTTATATATGGCGAAACGGAGCATATCCTAATATATCCAGATGCAACAGCCATCGCCATCTGATCTTGGAGGTGTACACATCGACCGCATAGACTGCTAGCCCTGAGGATGAGATGGACGGGTGGCGAAAGCGCGATGTTGACTCACGGAACAATCCTAGACGCGACGTCTCGATCACTGTCGAAAGAGGCACTTGAAGTACCGATTTCATGATTTAGCAGTCGTTAAAATAGCTGACCTGGTAGTCGTTCGGCCCTCGACGTGAGATCAGAATAGTGGCACATGCTGCATGATCCTCAGACATCGGAAGACAGGGCGTTGCTGGCCAATTAATCGAGCTGCTGACAACCGCTGCCAAGAATTGAGTCTTTGCCACATCACTGTAAGTATTGCGAGGACTAGTCTACTTGCAGGAATTCTCGGCACAGTGCCCAGGCAAGCTTAAAAGTGATGCGTATGCATCGCAACTAAATTGAGCATGATTAGCATGACCAGCTGATAATGTTATCGTTATTTCCTCATTTGAAGGAGAATGTACTAGTAGATGAATCAGGCCCGCACCTTTTGCATGTAGCTGCGCGTCGGCACGATCGCGTCTGATCAGTGCATCCGCAAGACGACACTGGGCGTTGCGGAGCAAACTTAAGTAGAGTTGGACAGTAAAATGTCAACTTTTCAAGTCCGTGAAAACATGTATGATAATTAGTGGTCGGATCCTTGAAGTGGGTTGAACGCCTTGATGCAAGTTGTGAACAAAGAATATGTTTGATCGGAGTCGGGAATTGGGCGAGAGTGGGCCAGAACACAAAGTCTCTCCTTGTTGACTCTCAGTGAAACTCTTTGCCCGCCGTCAAGTTCTTTTAAACGACAAGTCTTGTGATTGATTACATCGAAGTTACCCCCTTTATGTCCGTTTGCCGTGTGTAATTCCCAACTGTCCTTTGAGCTAGTCCCCCATGGACTCGCTCTCGCGTTCCCAACCTGGTGTCCAGGTTCGTCCAGGTGGAACAAATGTTACGGTGTGTGGCATTTCCTGTTGCCTAGGATCAGTCACTGACCTACAGAGATAGTCTCGGGCAAATAGGATTTTACAGAAAGTCACTGGACGTATTCGCTTTCACTCAACGAACCACAAACATACGCTCGATTCACCAGATGACAACCACCCTTATGCAAGCCAGGCCACTGAACGGCTAACAAGGGCCAGTGTTAAGCCATACATGTCCCATCCAATGCTCAGTAGCACCCTTGTTGACCCATATAGCACAAGGGACGAACTGGATTCATCGTCCCACTCTGGTTCGCCGCCAAGCAGCGTGTTTCAGCACCCAGTGGGCCAAGGTTACCGAAATATTCACGACACCCCCATTAGTACTCGAATTACGGCCGCGACCCCCACTACAATTCCTTTCGAAGCTATAGAGGGTTTACCCGCCACCCTCTCGCACCATGCACCGCCTGTGAAGAGCAATAACAATAATGATATCCCTAGGGCACGCCCCCTACGGCCTACGCGGCCTACACCCGAACCACCGATTGCGGCTGAGCACCGCCCCCCAACCATGACATCAAAATCCGTGGCATCAACAGTTTCATCAAACCCCCAAGAACAATCTAAATTCTCAGAAGACCTATCTCAACCTCAACTTTCTATGGCGAGCATCAAGCAGGCCAAGGCCGACACCACGTCAACTTTCTCTCCCGCTCGATTATTTACGCGTAAAGCTTCGCGTCCACAGTTCAAAGACGAAGATCACAATTCACTGGACGATACTTCGCATTCACAGTTGCCACCTCCACCACCTGTTCCCTCTAAACATCGCGTTCCACCTTCTATTGTTATATCAGGCGCCATCGACCCACCTTCAGATCCTCCCAAACGCCCTAAACCTGCCAGGATCGATACCGGTCTTTCTCCAGTGCGGCTTTTCACACGGAAAGCTTCTCGCACGCATCTCCATGACCAGATTTCCAAAAGAATGAGTGACGACCCTCCGACCCCGTTTACGCTCAGCCAAGCTGGTACGTTCCGTGCACCAAGCCCTCCGCCTCCGCTACCTCCCAAGACATTCTCAACACGCTCGGTAACGCCACCGCCTAGCCATTCCGTGGCCACACCATCAACCTGTTCCCCCTCCACATCCACATTCACACATCACACACATTCGTCTACAGTAAATACGACCCCTGCCACCTCGCCTGCCACACATACTCACGCTCTTCCTGAATCGAAGAACCCCCCGCGTCTAACTACCTCCGCCTCCACTTCTGTGATACCTCCCAGTCCCGCCAATGGATCCCCGCCCCCCATTCTCCAACGTAGCGAGACAGCGCCCTATCGCCTCTCCCTACGGCTCTCAACCACATTCCCACGACCTCCTCCACTCCCTATCCAGAACCTTCCGATGCTTCCGCCCACTTCCAACCTTGCATCTACCCCCTCGAGGCGCATTGGTCTACGGGACGTGCCGGAACTCCCGCACTATGGGGGAAGGGACGAGCCTGATGATGCGGATGATGAGCTTCTGGATGCGGATGAGGAAGATGATGAGGGGCGGATAAGTAGGACTAGTACACGGAGCCCCCTTACTGGGCAGGATGATGATGATGATGATGATGGGGATGGTGATCGTCCGCGACCGAGTATGAGTAGCAGCATAGGGAGCTTCGCTTTCAGCGTCGACACTTCTTCCTCCCTCGGTGTGCCAGGGAAAACTCATTCTCGGTCCTCGTCGTATGCCCACCATTCATTCAATCACTCCATTGACGATTCCACGTCCATGTCCACTGATACATCGTTCTCCGAGACTTTCATCTACTCGCACTCGCATAGAGAATCATTCAAGCTCCCGAAACCCGATACGTCTCCGCTCGATCTCAACAACTTGTCTTTCCTCCTCGATCCGTCGCCGTCCCCACGAAGTTCCTTGGACCGCAAAGGCAAAGGCCGTGCGCGTCCGAGTCGAGAGGATGGCGATTCGGAAACCCGAGAACAGGGATTCAAGACGCCAACAAGCGGCTCCCCGTATGTAGTTTCTGGGCCAGGGTACCTGACCCCTGCTACAAAACGTGCCATGCCGATGTCCATAGGGAAGGGGAAGGATAATTTGAAGATATGGACATCGCCGGAGGTGTTGAGAGCGAGGGATGGCGAGAAGAAGGAGATGGATACGGCGAAGCCGCAACGCCCTGGGCCATTGCAGGTGTCTGTGTCAAATGATCCGTATGTTGGTCTTGGCGTTGGTGGGACCGGATTAGGGGGGCTAGAAAGAGGCGGGTTGTACGCGTCCAAGCGTATGTCGAAGAGCTTGGTGGATATTGGGGCTCTGGTGAGGAGGGAGAGGGTAGAAGAACTTGTTGAGGAGGAGGAGAAGAAGGAGAGGAGGAGAAGTAGGCTAAGTCGGATGGAGGGGAATGCGTCGGGGGAGACGGTTATGGCCAGTAAAGGTAACGAAGAGGAAGGGAGGGACTTAAGGATGCTAAAAGCGTTGGGACAAAGCTCGAGCGACGTGACCGTCAATGTCAATGTAGAAGCGACTCCTCCGAGCATGGCTACTCCTACCGTATCCTCAACTAACCGGTTCAGCCTTGCACCCGCGTACGATATCGTCGTACGGCCTTCTCCATCCCTGCACCGACGGCGCTCCATGCCGATGTTCACTGAATCATCCGAGCCACCGCCTTACCCCGCCTTCCCCCCTCTCTCCCCATCCAACATACACACGGCATCTCCTTTCAAATCAAACACAGGGCCAATCGAACCACGCGATGACGAAGGCAAGGAGCGGCTCCCGCCGTACAGTAACGCGATATACATGCGCGCGACGCTCCCCCGGAAAATGGAGTTTACGAATCCAGGGGTGCAGGCGAAGGACAGGAAGTGGCGCAGGGTCGTGTGTATTGTGGAGGGGACGTCGTTGCGCGTGTACAAGCCTCCTCGAGAGCGTGGTGGGCGCGGGGCGCTCGGAGAGTGGTGGGAACGTAGGGTCGGGGCTGGAGATGCAAGCGTGTCTTCTGGTCCTGTGACAGGTGTGAAAAAAGATGAAGAAGAGAGGGCAGGGACTGACGGAGAGAGGGTGGCGAGGGTGGCGAAACTCGTTGGGGAGGGTGGGGATGCGATGGGACAAACGGAGTTAGAGTTGAGGCCTCCACAGACGCCGATTACGCCTGAGAGGACACAACCTGTGCTTACTGGCGAACATCCATTTGTTCCTGGGCAGCCACCACCGCATTCGATATATGGCTCGTACCCGCAGCCTCAGGCGAACCGCTCGAGAATCAACCTTGCAGTGAGCAGCCTCCTCCGACCATCTTCAGGAAAGACGCACAGTTGCAAAAACAGCGATGCCCCGATTCCAAGCTTGAACTTGCCGAACTCGAATTTGAACTCCCCGCGGTCGTCGTTACATGTTTCTACTGGAGGGTCGGGTACGAGTGCTGGGCATGGCGGCAGGGGTTCATTCTCGCGCCCCGGGACCCCATCAAACTTTTCTCATAGCGCCGCTGGACACCCTTCTTCGGTCTCGGCGGCATCGGTTCGTTCGCGAGCGTCGTCTGTTGCCTCGGCGCATGGTGTGGATGACCCGCGGGACCTGATTCGCTCGTACACGATGCAATACGCAGAGAGTGGCCTGGGGAACGATTACATTAAACGAAAGCATGTTATTCGCGTGCGCGCTGAGGGGGAGCAGTTCTTATTGCAGGCCAAGGACGTCGCTGATGTTGTTGCTTGGATAGAGGTGAGTCGACTTGTGTTTGTCCTGAGGTTTTGAGCACGGCTGATTGGTGTGCTCTTCTCATTTTTAGATATTGCAAGCTTCGGCAAATATTGCTCTTGATCTGGATGAGCGACCGATGCCCAAAGGCCCATTGTTCCCGAGACGTAGACGTCGCCGTCCACGGCTGGTTGCACAAACTGGTGCGTCCTCCACAGGGACAGGCACATCGTCTACATCCGCAGCCCAAAATGACAGTACCCGTGGTCAAACCCGTTTTCCTACTTGAGGCGTGAGGTAGCGTTCGATACCGGCGTTTGTGCTTATGCAGTTCGCTCTAACATTTCTCCTCATCACGGATCTATTTATGTTTGATGCATGTATGTCGTATGATTTTGCCACATCAGCAGTCTTACTACCATAGCTGCTATTGTACATGTTGTTGCTACACCTATTGTATTTCTGTATGTAGGCTAGAGAAGCTATTCAGATGCAATAAAAATTTCCAAAAAAATTTTCAATGCAGTGAGGGAGGAATAAATTCTCACGCTCCGATGTTTGCCGGGGATCAACAAGACTTGTTATCTACACTGCCCACCACCATCGATACTCTTCTAAGCCGTGCTCGACGTTGTGCACGACTTCCACCAATCTCCAACTCCCAGTGCAGGTCCACACAGCCGCCGCCGCCGTCCATCGCTTCACTTCCACATCACCGTCTGACCCTTTTTTCTTGCCTCCTGCCGTAACAGCAGCCGTTCAAGACCCTTTTTAAACAATCACCACTACCACTCAGCATCAGCAAAAGAACCTTTTGTCAAGGAGACTAAATGGCGGACACAGCTACGGAGATCGATCTTGACTCGGTCATCGACAGACTTCTTGAAGGTGAGCTGGCACGCTACTCTCTTTTCTACAGAGGCTGGGGGGAGGGACCATCCATTTGTGTGCCCTACCTGGTGTCAACAATGCTGAGAAATGGCACATGGGTTGACGGGGGAGTCGGGTGACGTTGCACTTGGTCATAGGTGCCACCTGGCGTGCTGGAGCTCGAAAACATCTTACACCAGCTCAGCAAGCGCTTGCCAACAATGGTTTCCCTTTTAGCGTGGGCCTTGGGGAAGGCCCACCTATAATACAAAAACATGTTCTTTTGTCCCGACACCGCATATTTTCATTGATGGGTTCTGATTCTGTTTCATCACACAGTCCGTGGCAATCGACCTGGCAAGCCGGTGCAACTTCAAGAATACGAAATAAAATACCTATGTACGAAAGCACGCGAAATATTCATCAACCAGCCGATTTTGCTTGAATTGGAGGCACCTATCAAGATTTGTGGTGTGTGGTGTGACTCATTTGATTGTGAGGCGACACTCACTTAACCGCTGGCATTTAGGTGATATACACGGCCAATATTACGACTTACTTCGACTCTTCGAATACGGTGGTTTCCCACCAGAAGCCAACTACCTTTTCCTCGGTGACTACGTTGACCGAGGAAAACAGTCGCTCGAGACAATCTGCCTCCTGCTTGCCTACAAGATCAAATACCCCGAAAATTTCTTCATCTTGCGCGGCAACCACGAATGCGCGAGCATTAACAGGATATACGGTTTCTACGATGAATGTACGTCCTCATGGCCAGGGCATGTTAGATGTATCAGCTGATGTAATGACCTCAAGGCAAGCGCAGATACAACATTAAGCTGTGGAAAACGTTCACCGACTGCTTCAATTGCCTCCCGATCGCGGCGATTATTGATGAGAAGATCTTCACGATGCATGGTGGATTAAGTCCGGACCTACAGTCGATGGAGCAGATACGGCGGGTCATGCGTCCGACAGACGTGCCAGATACAGGTACTTGATATTTATTCCTTGCGTTATTACGCATGTTGCTGATGGCTGTTTGCTCAGGTCTCCTTTGTGACCTCCTATGGTCAGACCCGGACAAAGATATCACCGGTTGGTCAGAGAATGATCGAGGCGTGTCGTTTACTTTTGGACCGGATGTGGTGTCACGATTCCTTCAAAAACATGACATGGACCTCATTTGCAGAGCGCACCAGGTATGAATAATCGTTTGGTGGGACCCGACATTCTTAGTCCCACATGTCTGCTGGGTGATGACGACTGATGCCCTGTACAGGTCGTTGAGGACGGATACGAGTTCTTCGCTAAGCGCCACTTAGTGACGTTGTTCTCCGCACCAAATTATTGCGGCGAATTCGATAATGCGGGTGCAATGATGAGTGTCGATGAGACGCTGTTGTGTTCTTTCCAGGTATTTTTGTTTACCTACGTTATCCATTGCACAGTTTCCTAATGCCAAACCAAGATCTTGAAACCAGCAGAGAAAAAGGCGAAGTACCCGTACGGAGGGATGCAAATGGGACGCCCAGTGACACCGCCACGAAAGCAGAAGAAGAAGGTGTAAGATGGTATTTCAGCAGACAAGGGCCTACGTACGTTTTTGGACGTCGTCTTCGTCTCGACCCTCTTCCCTCCTTTCCTGTCCTTTCATCTCGGTTTATGTTACTTATATCATCATCACTCGCCCTGTTTGGCTTTACTGCCTTATCCCTCCCACTCATTCGATGTTGGTTTTATAATTTCTTTGTCTTTATTTGCGGCTCTTTCGCTAGTACTGTAAGATGGTAACAAATGCGAGGCATGGAGCCGGTCGGCGGTATGGCGAGTGTGAGCATGGGAAGTCAAGCATCGTAGTCGAGTCGTGAGGTGGTGGGTGGAGATGGATGATGGTAGAAGACTAATGGAAGTTGTTTTCGACACTCGGCGGATTAAGCCAAGCTTGCGGACGCAACATTAATCCGGTTCACCCTTGATCATCTGCCAGGTCTCGACCCAAGTCAAGGAATTGATTGTGGAGTCCTCTACTTCCACCGTTCGCATCTCTTGGCTTTGGTTAGCACCTGAAGATCTACCGTATCGTCGTTGCCGTACCCGCTCATCCCATGATCATTTGCCACAAATAGAATAGGTCTTCCTGTCACCTTGCTCAGACGCATAACCCGCATACTACACTAATTGACGTGCTTTTTTGGACTGTACTTCCTTCCGCCATCGCCGGCTATCTTCGTTCTTAGTACACTTGTCTCTTTGAACTTCTACTGCATCTACTGGCATGACAATTGATTTCCATTTCGTATTCTCATGCATGAGCCTCTAGACACTCTTTAGTTTTTCCTATTCATCCAGTTCACTTTATTTTAGTTCGGGTACCTGTTCAACTTATCTATCAACTCCTTTCTATCAGTCCAAGTCGCAAGCTTTGAGGCCATCACTCCAAAGCAGAAAGAGCGGTTTTAGAGTTCGTCAGTCGTAACACATGGTCCTAGTATTAGCATTTCAAGTATGCATCAGGTGGTGCGTATGGGCCTGAGAGATCCATTATCAGGCTCCTATTGACACCGCCGCATAACAGTCTTATTAGCAGACGATTATTGTCTCTGTCTCTGCTTTGAACTCGTGACCTAGTCTGTTGCCACATTGCATGCTCAGGATAGACAGGATGGGATCGGGAGTAGAAATAACCGGTATTTGCATATTTTGTGATGAGTTCAGAGTGCACAATCGTACGCTTCTTGACTTGACGTACACCCGCTTCTCGCCGCGCGCAACTTTTAGAGCAGGCTCAAATTTAGTACTGCCCATAAGGTGACTGTCAACTTAAATCAAATGTTGAGCGATGCAAGGCAACTAACGTTATTGCCCTGGGATGAAAGCTCGGGCCTTGAGCCTGAACTATCTCAGGCGGTCCAGTGGAATATCAAACGGATGTTTTACAGTGGAGCAGTGGTAATAATAAGACTGGGGAGAGAGTGCGCAGCTATTTCAATACTGAAATCGGAACATAGCCGCCAGCGAAGGAGGTTTGCAGACAACTGAGATGATGACAGTGATAGATAGATAATATTGCGTGCATGGAAGGCAATTGCTACAAATACAATGTAAACGTAGAGTGGTATCATGACTTCGTCAAAGCAATATTCTGTTCCCAACACCAAGGTATGAATGCGTGATTAAGTTATTTGCATTGAGAAACAGCAGTGGTTCAATGTACATTAAATTCCCCCGCAAAAACAAAAAAAGGAAAGAAATGAAGCAGAGCGTGTAATCACTCTACTTTTCCTCGACGTGGACGGAAGCCTTCTCAGCAGCTTCCTCACCGTGGTGAGCAATGTTCTCGACGGCATCCTCTCCGTCGAAGAGAGCGGCAGTTTCCTCAAGAGTGCGGTTCTTGGTCTCAACGGCGACTGAAGGGCAACATTAGAACAACGTCAAGCAAACAAGAGGCTGAGACTTACAGAAGTAGAGGAAGACACCCTCAGCGACAAGCCAGCAGCAGTAGACAACGTAGTACTTCCATTGGATCTTGTCAAGGGCAATGGGGTTGACATACTGGTTGAAGATGAGGGAGAGGGAGATGGCGAAGTTGAACACGTTGAAGCCCTTGGCACGGAGAGGGTAGGGCAGAATCTCAAGAGTGTAGGAGACAATGAGAGGAGTGAACGCAAGACTAAGGGAAATAATCAGAATAATGCAAAAAAAAATTGGCGCTGAGAAACAACTTACTCGTAGGAGGCGTAGTAGAGGAAGATGAACGCAATGACGGAGTGGGCAGCACCAGAGTTGCCGCTGTTTTGGAAGTAACCAGCCATGGCTGTCTGGAGAGTGTAGAAGATAACCATGCCAGCAACGGAGGTCAAGAAGAGAACACGACGACCGATCCTGTCAACCATGAAGGAAGCGAAGAGAGCCCAGCCCAAGTTCCAGATCTGGAGGATACCGTTGATGAGCAGCTGGGTGGTGGGGTTGGTGATGCCAATGCCGTCGAAGACCTTGTTGAGGTAGTAAGAGACGAGACCATTTCCGGACCATTGGGAGAAGAAGGCGATAGCGATGATGATGCGCATACGCCTGCGGTTACCAGCTTTGGTCCAGAGAGACTTCCAGCCAACATTGGCAGCGACGGTACGATCGAACTCGATGGCGCTCTTGATCTCATCGAACTCGTACTTGACGAGAGGATCTTGGCTGAGTATAAGGGTAAGCAGACGCTACAGAATAGCTGGACTGAATTGCTCACTCATTGCCATCAGCGTGGTAGTAGGCGAGGGTCTTGAGAGCCTCAGCCTCGCGGCCCTTAGAGACCAAGAAACGAGGGGACTCGGGGCAGAACCAGATGAGGCCAACTTGGAGAACAGAAGGAAGAGCCTGGAGGGCAGAGGGGACACGCCACGCCCAGGAACTGTTGATCTTGAAGGTACCGAAAGTGGTCCAGGCAGCGATGATAGCACCAGAGTACCAAAGAGAGTTGTAGGTGGAGGTGAGGGGAGCACGATGAGGGGGGTATGCGAGCTCAGTAACCAACATGGGGGCAGCATTGGCTGGAAAGGCTCATCAGCAAAAAGCCGGCGTAGAGAAGGACATAAACATACCGGCGAAGGTAAGACCGAAACCAATGAGGAAACGAGCACCAATGAACATCCCAACGGATTGAGAAGCAGTCTGGACGACAGTGGCGATAACCATGATACAGGCACCCATGAAGATAGTTGGGCGACGACCAATACCATCAGAAACATAAGGGGCGAAAGGGTATGCTGCGAGGGAACCAATGTTCTGGATAGCATTGAGGAGACCAAGCTTTCCACCAGTGGGGTAGTTAAAGGCGCTCTGCCACTGGGTCAAACTTTGAAGACCGTTCATCATACTTCCATCGTAACCATTGGTGGAAGAAGTGATGAGACTATAGTAAAGTATTTAGTAGATATACTTTGGCACATATAGGAGAGTCATACAGCAGGACGATCCATGCGTTAAGGGTGATGATTCTGCAGGTCACGTTAGTAAAGAAAGGAATATTGGGTAATGTCTGAAGGTACATACCGCCTGTTACTGTACCATTTCCTGTTAGGGTCGAGAAGATGGGCGTAGGCCAGAACGCCAGTCTCGCCAGTTGCAGCTGCACCTGCTCCCATTGTGAAAGATCGAGTACTAGATACTAGATGAGATGGGAAGGAATGGTTGGGAAGGAAGGACGAGAAGTTAGGGATTTTATAGGTAAAGAGGTTACAGCTTGGCACACTGAAAGTTCAGCTGACCCATATTGGAACTTGGCGCGTTTCTCCAAAGGTACGCCGATCGTGATATTTTGACAGCCGCACAATTCCCATTTTCGGAAAGCTATCTGTTCAAGTTTGATGACGTCTACTTCTGCGCCGAACTTCAAGGAGCGCTGTACCACAATATTCTTTCTTGACACATCTATTCCATCCATAACAAACTTGCACGTCTTGGAATTTTTTTCCACTATCTGCACTAAATGGCCTTGCGGCGCAATGTTGTCTGATGTTGATTTTGACGAGGTTTCTCCCCACCCTGCAACTGGGAAAGAGAGTAGGTTCCTAGTGTATCCAAAGTAGCTCCATACAAATCGCACCACGCGGACACCGACATTCCCCCGCATTTCCCATCCTTACTCTCACCTTCCCTGTTTGACGCTTGATGAAAGGATCAGGGCCATATCGACATGGATCCATTATTCGTTGCAAAATCTCACAAAATCATGGCATGCATGACCAGCCGGTATTCGCCATATTCCAAACCCGTGTGGGCCCTTGCGCCCCAAAAAATCGTTGATGGAGAGACTACATGTAGCAATGTCGATTTCTCCGACATTGTCACATATCTTTCACAAGTAGTCGAGTCTACCATCGGCATGGCATCAATTGTAGGAGAATCTTGTCAATAGATGAAACTACTTCCAGCTGTGAGGCGCAATCACTCCTCAGAATTTCAAAACATTCAGATGTTATTTTCTAATCACGAGGATCATCACACTCCCTCGCCTGCTGCGCTAACGATTCAGAAAGCATGGGCATCGGTGAGGCGAAATAATTCTTGCACAGATACCATTATCGCGAATCAAATCGGCTTCCAATATTTGTGGGGGACGTCACCCTACGTGGGGGAACAGGGGGTAACTGAGGTAACTGAGGGAACTGTGACAGGATCTTTGAGCACCACTGCGTCATGGATCGTGGGAAAAACATCCCATTTCGAGTATGTACCTCGCGCGATGACGGCCTCGGTCTAAACAGGTGTAAAATATATTTCAAGTGTAAGTATAAGGATGTGCAGGATATAAGTATATACATGAGTGATAGAAATGCAAATGCAACAGAACCGAGGGGGACCTACAGATGGAAACCCAGATAGCAATTCAGAAAGTGACATCCGAAGAAAACACTCAAGTTTGTTTTGGGAGAGATGCGCTCATCTGGACATCGGAAGCAATGTGACTGTCGAAATTTGCCTTGATATCATTCGGTGCCTCGGGCACGCGTGGAACACTTTCAGCGTCTATTTCGGACTTCTTTGGCCTGCGGAAACCCCAACTGGTAGCCAGATTGGCCAATGTGCTGCTAGCTGTAACTGGGGCTCGGGTGGCTTGAGTGAGCTTGCTTTGGGCCGACGTACTCGCAGCTGCAAGAGGAGAGGATTTTGGAATGTGATATGACGTCGTTCTCCGCCTGTTTGAAAGCATATTTGCTATGCCCTCGGAAATAGAGCCATCTGGAGAAGGCGTAGCAGGCAAACCAAATGGATTTCCATCGAAGGAGCTGGAACTCGGGGAACTGGAAAGTATGGGATGTTCAGAAAGGGCTGTCGTGGGAGCCGCTTTCACCATCGGTGAGGAGGAGCCCCCATTGCCCAATACAGGCGGCCGACTGGAGAATTTTGAAGTCGTTGACAGGCGTGATGCTCGAGATCCAGGGCGAAGTGGGGATGGGTTGGTCGCCACGTGTTGGGGGATTGGACTGGTATTGGTCGACGGTAGTGTATGAGATGGCAATGCATTGGGGGAAGGTGACCTTATCGGTGGTGATTGTGGCACCGGCTCTGATTGACTTTCCGGTGAAGCTTGCGCAAGAAGACGAGATAAGGAAGACGGCCGTGCGGTTGGGGAGGTGTTCGATCGTGGCCTGACCGGGAAAAGAGCTGAATTGGGAGGGTGTGTGACTAGGAATGATTCCTCAACCTCAGTCTCCGGTGGACCGGGAGGGGGTGCCGGAGGGCTGCTCGAAAGAATGAGATCCTTCACTTCTTGGTCGTTTGACACCTTCCTAGACGAGCCTCTTCTTTTGTTGTGGCTAGGCTGCGTCCAATCCTCGACCTCGAGCATGTAAAATTTGATACCCTCGCCCAGACCATATGGATTGCTACTTGGATCCTACAAAAATTTGGTTAGGAGCCAACCAACCACCTGTTGGTAAGAAAACTGACCTGTGGGTCGACAACTCGTTCGGTGATGCATGTGATTCTTGCCACAATCCATTCTCGAGTCTTCAGCTGTTCGGCGAGATGACCAGTAGCCTGAAGGAAGTAATGCGGGAATGACACTGTCAATTATGAGGGGAAACCTCGGACATCAGTCAGTTGCCTCCACAATCTCGATAAAAGCATACCATTGAAAGCGGCCCAGGGTTTAGAAACCGAGTTCCGTGTAGGGAGAAACAGAGCCAAATCTCCCTTTGTAAAGTTTCGGAAAGAGATCTTGCCCTTAGCGCGTTCCCTATACTCCTTACACTGTTTCTGCCACTTGCGAATTGTTGAACCAGTCTTCCCAATGACCTCCAAGAAATGATCATGATCAAATGCCCGCAATAACTCCAGGGCTAATGCGGGCTCGGAAGGATCAATGGGGGAAGGTTCGTCAAGTTGACCACCGATGATGCTATGGCGCATGGTAGTGGAGAATACGGAATCGGCAAGAATAGTCGATTGTTTCGAAGTTGAAGGATGTGTAGCCATGAGTTGAGCAGAATGTAGGGCTTTGACGTGCGAGTTACGGAAGCTGATTGCAACGTCTAGAATCTGTGCAATAAGTCGATTGCCATCTTCCAACCGTTGCTCGAAATCGGACTGAGAGGCCCGCCCTGCTTTGAGGTCGTTACGTAGAAGCTTTTCAACATGATGAGCCTCCCGTAGTTCATGCTCGACGTGTTGCAATTCCTCACGAAGGCCGACAGCATCACAGTTTGCGATCTCCAAGTCTGCACGAAGGTCCTTGAGCTGGCGGTCTGTATGATCCTGGATAGCCTTCAACTCAAAGAACTGCCGCTCCAAAACAGCACGATCGCCATCCGCCTCAGCAAGGTGGTCTCGAATGATGCGTTCATGTTCTGTTGCCTGGACACGGAGAAGACGATCCTTCTCCTCCTTCGACTCCTTCAAGGCACTATGTACCTCTTCGCTCTCTGTGCGGAGGGACTGGATCTGAGCTTCCAGATCTTCTCCACGAGCACGAGCACCTTCTAGTTTTTGTAGATTCACAGCCTGCTCCTCCAACAGATTGGCAATATTTTCCCCATTACGAGCCTCAAGCGCCTTGACATCCTCGAAGTCTGCACGAATCTGGGCCAACTCCTGGCGCGATGACTCTGCAACACGGGATTGCTCGGTAGCATCGGCCAACGCCTGTGCAAGTTCTGACCGCTGTTGCTCGATGTCAAGCTGAAGCTCTGCATTGCGTTGTTCCACAATCCGCCTAGAAGACACCTCAGCCTCTATTTGGGCTTTAACTTGGTGAAGCTCGCGTTCCAGACGGTCAGAGCGCTCTACTTCGGCCGAAGAGTTAGTCGTAGTCTCCTGTAACCTTGTCTTTAACTTATGTATATCGGCCTGCAACACTCGACGCTCTTCTTGAAACGCAGCTTCGCGATGGGCCACCAGGTCCTGTGCAGCTTGGAGTTGCTCAACAACGTCCTGGTACGCCTGCTGATTCGCTTCAATAGCTAAGAACCGTCATTACCTACAAATAAAACAATATATTATCGTGTAACTTACATCGACGCCGAGAAACCAAGATCCGTGACGCAGAAAGCACTGAACGTTGTCCCTGGATCAGCAATGACAATTTGCAACGACCCTCATTCCACTCACACGAGCGTTCTGCAATGCGGTCAAATCCAGCTTCCAGGCCATCCATTTTTGCAACGAGCTTGTCCAAAGCAGCTCGACATTCCCGCACTGCTCTGAGTGCGGTAGCGTCACTACTCGTTTGTGCGTAATTGTCGAGATCATCGAAGATTCGGAGAAGGCCTGGAGATTCCTCGAGTCAATAATAATAGCCACAGGGGAAAGGTACTGGTTCTTGTCACCATTGACATCCTCTCGTTGCAGTGAATATGCTGCATCTAGATTGCCGGATGGCGAGAAATCAATAGTAGGAACAGGGTCGTCCATTCCACGTGTTTCAAATGGCAGCTGTCCATGAAGTTCCCCTCGATAAAGCTGACGCCTCTTTCGTTCAGAAGCACTGTATAAGTACGATAAATTCGAATTTTTCTGAAGAGGTAAGAGTGCCCACGATAGTTTCGCCATGACCTCGAGGATACTTTGCGCGCGCTGGTAAAAGAAGTGGGCTGCGAAGATGTGTCAAATCGATCATGGTAACAGTGTGTCCAATCAATAAACTTACAAAATTCTTTCCTCCGTACAATCTCGATAACCGTAGCGCCATAAGCGTACAGCATGTTGTGTAGGCGCTGAATATGCGAGAAGCTATTCTTATTCCGAAAACTAGCCTGCAAGGCCGAAAGCGTAGGTGGAATATGCACCATATTTTGATTGAGGGCGCTGATTTGTCGGAGAGTAAGGATACAATGTCGTGTAAAGGCATTCTGGACTGCAGGATGAATGAAGGGGTTCGAATATTGATGTAGAAGGGCTGAGTACCTTCGTGTCCGCAATAAACTGGACTTCTTCCCTGTGGGCGGAATCATGATGGCGAAGTTCTGGAAATTAGTCAGGACATGGAACACGTAGCCAGAAAGTGTTCTACCACGGAGGATTTTGTCAGGGTCTGCCAAGGGGCCTATAGACGAATAAGAAAAGATAAGGTCCTCAAAGGCGAAAGTTACACACCATCCAGAACTGAAGCACAGTCTGTGATATGATCTAATTGTTCTCGTGATCGTCGTAGACACATCTCGGCGTCTTCGACGAGTCTTTGACATGGTAAGCTAAGCCGCTACTAGGAGTGAAAGGTGAAGTAAAATGCACACACTTTTTAGTTGCCACAGCCGATCGGACAGCATTCGATCCTTCACCCAAATCTCTTATAGATCCTTCTACCTGATTGAATCTTGTCAAGAGCTCCTCTACGCATGCTTAGTATCTATGCATGGAGGAGAGAAATATGGACTAACCATGAGTGCGAGCACAATTATCTGCCACTTGCTTCATCCTTACAGTTGAAACGTAGTCACCAAGGGTTCGGGACTTTTCTCCAGCTTCGATTGATTTCCGAACGGTAGGAGACAAAAATTCGCTGTGTATACGGACTCGGCCTATTAGGTCCAGATCGGCTGAAAGCCCTGCAAGCAACATAGCCTGTTTATCCAATTCTCGTTTGTGGCCAACAGAGACGCCCTCAAAGGCATCCATGATGGTAAGGCCGTTATGATCGAGACTGGCGGACGCAATCCTGATGGCTTCATGCTGATAATGTAAAGAAAGCACTACATTATTGATGTGGTCGTGATGAAGATGAGCTGCGCGCAAGTATGTCGCGGCAAGTTGGGTCGGTCGTATTGGCGGTGTGGCCCCGACATCCTCTATTGCGGGTTCAATAAAGCGCCAGAGCATTGTGAGAAACATACCTTCAACAGGGAGATGAAATTGTGCCTCGGTATGAAGGTCTTGAAGCACGTCCTCCAGATCATAATCCAGATAGTTTTTGTTAAAGACAAAGATGGACTAGATTGAGAAGTTGTCTACTGAGTTCGTGCAATAGCATGGGAAGTGCTCACCTGATCGTGCACTCCGGCAAGTTCACGAATATTCGAGTTAGTTAGACGACGTCCATCTGGAAGATATGCTATGATTGCATCCTTCTCTATTCCAATTTCCTGATGTAGAAACAATTCCAGATTGCCCGTCCTATATTGAATGCTTATTAGCGCTACGGGAAGTCGATAGGATACGAAGGACCTGCCGTTCAATGTCACGTAAGGTTGCATTAACCTGTATAGTTGAACATCTTGCCAAGTCCTACAGTGTTCAACTACTCACCTGACAAACGTGCCCATCCTCCGCCCGCCATATTTGCAACATGTCCGAGCGCAACCTTATCTTGAAATTCAGTTATCCAGATTGAAAGAGTAGAAGGCTCACGAAGTGCTTGAGTGCCCTGAGAAGAGGTTAGAAGTTTAAGATTGACTGGGCCAGGAAATTTCAATAGGAACTTGAGAATAGACAGACAAAGCTAATTCAAGTGAACAGTGGTGACGCAGGTAATTGCTTAGTCATCCGAGCCCCTGCAAAGACTAACTCCGCCTCTGCTGGACAGGCTCTTGGCTGTCCCCATCCCGACCACAAAGGCAAGAAATGGCTCAAACTACACTACCATTAGAAATAATTCGTCAAGTATGCATACTTCTCTCTTTCTCCCGCCGATGTTGACTTGTTAAGAGTGCAGTAACCCCCTAAACACGTATTCAGAGTTTTTCAACTAATCGCACAATCTTTTGTTGCAGTATTTATCATTTCCTGCATGGACTTGTCGACCATGATTGCTCTCACTTCTGTCTGCCGTACCAGTTATGATTGGATAACGCCTATATTCTATCGCTCAGTTACATTATGCGATGCCCAGCAAATCTCCCGATTCCATGCTGCACGCAACGCCGTACAGGAGATACACCCACATTATAAACTAATTCTATCTCTATGGATTGGACCGACAGCTTACCGCGACAGTGATCTGAAATACGGTTCTTCGTCATGGCCAATCACGATCATAGATCGTATACTCAATTTCTGTACCAACCTTCGTTCGCTTCACCTCATTGACTTGGATCAGAACCAATGGTACCGCATTGAAGATGCTATTCCTCAGAGTTTAGAGTCTCTGACCATGGGCCCTTCACATGGACCTCTCCGCATGGACCACATGAAGCACAAACCCCGTATTCAACACTTTACGAGTGCCCAGGCTTACATGCGAGACGATGAAGTCAGAGATTTTGTTCTGTCGTCACACAGCCAAACTTTTCGGCGTATATCTCCCGTCCCGCAGTTTTTCTTCGTCGATCAAGCGGCATGTGTCTCCCAGTCAAAGACGCTTCGCGTAATGGAGCTAATATTTCAACGCGCGACTGAACTTCAACTTCGCGAGCTTCAAGGTTATTTACAGAATACCATGGACGATCCTCGTATTGTAATAACCGTCAACGAGAATCCAAGCTGGAAAGAGATCGTTCGCGCCGAGTTTCAGATGGAACAAATGAATCATTTGGGTGAGTAGATTGTTAATGGTCCACGTATACAGTTTGTTTGATTTTTGTTTGATTTATTTTTTCGTTTGGACAGCATTAATATCCCGTTCATCATAGACTCAAGATCTATTTGGGTGAGGTTGAAGTTCATACCCAAAGCCTAAAGGATCTCGACGTCGATCCTACTAGGCTAGGGTCTACTTCTATAAAGGGTGTAACTGTATTACAGTAAACTAGTGTCCAGTCACTTCGAAATAATCACTCAATTCCCACAATGGCAAAAATTGACGCCCCTATTCAATCTGATTTGGTTATTACCCGAGACGTCATCGCCTTTTCACTGCCTTATACGTCTAGACGCGCCGTTACTCAAAGATGTACAATTACACCCATACGCTCTTATTATAACTCAACTGAAGGTCCATAATTCGGTATCGCCATATATCGGGCCACTCCTGTTCGTTCTCCTGGAGACCAGCTGTCACGCAGCACGCTGGTTTCATTTCCAGTCAAGGGTCCAGTCTATCCTGCTTTCCTCATTGATACATACCAATGGCCCCTCGCCTTCGTGTCCTCGCTGGTACAAGAACGACATTGACTGACATCACTCAGCTCGTCAACACCACGCAGAGCTTTCCCCTCGTTTCTGATCGATTTCAAGGCGAACTCATCGTATGTATCAAGGACCTCAATACCGCACCTAATACGCACGAGTACCACTATTTCGACCAGCACGAGCGCCAGGGTATTACATGGAGCATTCAAGTGCGAGGTGAGCTCTGCTACTCGCTGTGTAACTTCATTATGCTCATGTATGACGACCATCATTGGTACCAGGCAGGTTCCTCGTGCCCGTGTCAGCAGACGATGTTCTCTTTGGTAACATCTTCGACAGGCCATTGTGGCTGCCTTGGGGAAGTAATATAGCTCTCAAATTCATGAAGTGTGTGGCCCGGGACGCTCTTCCATGATATCTTACTTCTAATACTCTTTTCGAAGGTATGTAGACCCGACGCTCGAACACGATCTCGCATCACAAACACGTCCTTGGGCACTATCACCGCTGATCTCGACTATGCCACACTTTTCCCACTTGCGCAGCTCTCATGATGCTGACGAATCTGCTGGGAACATAGAACACATCGTCTCATCTCCCTTTCCACCAACTTTACCCCTAGCCGACGACACCTCACAGCTACACCTTGCACATAGATACATTTTGTCTGATAGCAGTAGCAGCAGCGATAAGTCGGACGCAGGCTCGACATTGTCTCTAATGTCTACTCTATCAGCATCTGGCGCATCTTCAAACTCGCACTTGGGGGACACATATGGAGGCCATCTCCAACCGCAAGGAACCCGTAGTTTCATCAAGCAGAAGTTCAGAAGCAAGGGAAAGGGGAAGAAGAAAGAGCGACCAGGTCTAGATCTCTCAGATGCCTCCAAACGACGTGCATATTTTGCGAGTGCTGCCCATCGGCAAGACATCGTTTTCGGGCCAGATGTATGCTCTAGAAGGGCTTATATCGGGCTTTAACTGAAATTGAATTGCATATATAGGACATTTTGACGACGGATTTTTGCTATGGATTCCTCGAGTTTAGCCCCTCGCTAACACTTTGTCTGCCTGGGGGAATCACATTCGATTTGATGCGGTACTGGGATGGACAGCCGGTGCGGTTTGTGTGTTGTGAACGCAAGAGAGACGACGGGGATGCGAAAAATGATGGATTACCCTGGGGCGAGGTGTTTTGGTGTGTAGATATAGAGATGGGTGACGACGAAGAAGAGGAACTTGAACAAGAAAGTGAGTCAACATGAAGTACCGCCGTTTGCAAGTTGTTTTCCTAGAATAACTCGACGAAATGTCCCATGTACCTAATAACGGTACAATTGGTATACACGGTGACATCTTTGAAGAGGTTACACTGAATCCCGTCGAGAATGCAAGCAGGTCATGAGTTCAACGATTTTCATCGCTTGAAGAGGACTTCTTACTTTGTGTCGAGATGATTCACAGCTTATATCTTGGTGCAGAACCTGTCCAATATCTGGAACTCAAGCTAGCCTGCTTGATCTCGGGAGGAAAAGGGTACTACACGTCAACGAGTATAGTAGTATCCCTTTGTTATTTATAATCCGAGGCACATTCCTTCTGCTGGTGAAAAGACGTGTCGAGTCTCCGTGAGTCCTGACGCTGAGATAGGACTGGCTTTCATGGTGCATGTCACAACCTGCGGAGCTAGGGTCGAGAAAAATAACCGAAAGCAGACACAGCATGGTCAAAAATCGTCATCATAGTCAAGTTTTGAACTTAAGCAGGACAGTCGTTGAAACACCTCAAGTCTCCAGAAAATACACATCGTTTACATACTGTAGACCCCTTATTAATGTAGGTTTCCTTTTCATCAAACCAGATATGTCAATTTGGGCGCAACGAATAGTCCTTGCCTGGGCCTTCCTAGCAGTTGGAAGGGGCGTTTTCTGTCCACTTTGAACATAATTCCGCGCTGGATACCAAATGTCAGTCTTTCAGAATTGACAAGAGAACGATGTCGAGACTGGATAGAAATCATTCGCGATAATGGTGGATATAGACTTGAAAATCCGCGTAAGTGTGATCATTGGGATCAATCTTGACAAAGTAAGTAAGTTGATGATAGTTGTCAACTTGAGAGACCGTCTTCCTACACAAACTCTAGATCGCCTTGATCATCGCCCCCTGGTCCTTATCTTCCATTTCCAGCGGATTCTCCTCCCACTGCAAATTCAAGCATCTGCCCTAAGTTGGTCTATACGCTGGGAATACAGCCAACTTCACGTTCATGATGAAGCTTGAGGGTCCCAGCGGCAATCTCAAACGCCTTATACTATATCAATAGTTGATACATACGTGATGCTTGATGCATTACCATCTGAAGTGAGAGTGCAGTGGTGGTGTTGATGCCAACACAGCTGCATGATGGCGTGTGCTGGCAAACAATTTAATCAGGATGATCATTGCCTCAATGCACTTTTTGCTCATACATCCGATCTCGAAACAGTACCCTCTGCCTTTGTTTCGGTGCCGTCAAAGATTTCTGAAGGTTCAATCATACCCAAGAAAGTAACTGTGTCGACACTGCCTTCGTTCCGATGGAAGGTGAACTTCACGTCTGTTTTAATTACTCCACAATCCCCTTCAAATTAAAATCGAAACTTGGTACAGGTCACCATAATCGTATCATCGCCGCATATTATTATTGTGGGTGTAATACTCTTCAGCCGTTCACCTTGGCTCTCACTGACTAAATCTGACTCTGCTGCTGCACAAATCATCGCCTTTCTCCACTTGCATCAATTTCAGAATGATCGAAGTTGTTAAGATCGAACCTTACCACCATGCCTTTTGCTTTATGTAGAGATATCATAAGGGAAGTTTGATATGAGGACAGTCAAGGAACCAACATAGTTTTACAAACTATCTGCCTGGCGATCTGATAACTGCTAGCTGAGTGTGCTAATACCTTATAAGTTCCTGCATCTTTTCTCTTCTTCTCATCCCCCTACTCCCCTTTTGTCATGAACACAATGTTGACCATTCACGATGCGGAGGGTATCAACCTTGCCAAAGAATTCGCACCGGTATACTGGGGTATGTTTCTTTGATCGCTTCACTCAACTCACATTCAGTATTTTGTTGCAGGCTTTGTCGTATCCATACTGTGAATCTAGACACTCATCTTTTCGTTTCTGTATGATGCTAAGACAAACTATTGTAGATTGGTCGGGATGACAATCGTTCAAGGTTACATCTATTTTTCTGCAGCCGCAACAGACAAGGGATTTGTACGGTCTACGGTCAGGATAACATAAATTTATTGTCTACTCTGAAGTTTACTGTCACTCCAGGCTATTCTCATGCTGTTCGCAAATTTATTGTTTTCTCTCGACAGTTGAACTCTGATAGCGGGTTTATTCTCCAGATTCTTGGACGTTGCTTCCTCTTGCTTGGTCGTGCAATCAGTCTACTATTACCTTGTGAGTGCACCACGGCTGTAGCATATCAAAATGGCCGTAATTCCGAGAACCACGACAGATACTCCACTTCGGCTCCGTACAACCCCTTAGTACTATTACATCGTATGTCGCGTCGCAGTGTGTCACTCCCCTCACTCACCAACGGACTTAGAGAGCTATCAGCAGAATGTCTGATCTCTACAATGATTACTTTCATGTATGCACCATCTGAGATATTGCCTTGGGCAGTGAAATTAACCTCGTTGCATTAGCTCCCAGTTATACTTTGTTTACCAGCTATATATTTGTGCGCTTGTGGTATTCTCGCTCAACTAACGCGGACTGCTAACTTTATTCACTTTTAGTTAAGGGTCTAGGTAACTGGGTGCGATGGATTGTCGTAGGAACCATTGTACGTGCATTTATTTAGTACACAGTATATGAATGTTCAACATTCAGTCTTCAATTGGATAGGCCGGTTCTGCGATCATGGCGTTTGGTATGTCCTCCGTATATATATTGGTGGCTGAGCGAAGCTCTGAACTGGTTTCCAATAGCTGGTGGTGTTGGTGCGTAATATAAGCGTCTCTCCCAATACCTCTGTAACTCGCTACTTTAGGGTGCGCAGCGACCATGTTCGTATTCAAGCACGGCGTGCTCGCAAACAGGAACCGCATGTTTGCTGTAAGTAAACTTTGCGAAAGGAAAGATATGGTCCGCTGATGTTCTGTAGATCTTTTTCGGTATTGCTAAAGGGTTTGGATCTGTGACCGACATCTTGGCGACCATTGCAATGTGCAATTACCTCTCAGTGTCAAGGACCGGCATGTTCCAGTCATTCATCCATCTTTCTATGATGCTTTCAGTATGCTAACTACTTAATTTATAGAACAAATTCAGTTCTTAATATGATTATTGGCTTCGTGATTCATCGTGGCGTGCTAGTGACGCTAGTCCAGACTCTCCTACTCATCACCTTCTACGCTGCTCCTGGTCACTTATACTGGTAAAGTTTTTTTCTATCTTCAAATCAGCTATCGGCCAATGGGTCTTTACTTTTTGCAGGGTTGCTTTCCACGTCCTTGTTACGAAGCTCTACGCTAATACCTTCTGTAAGTCGAACTTCAGTGTATCTTCTTATCATTGAACCTTTTTTTTCTAGTCGCAATGTAAGCATTGTTATTCTTCGAAGCATCTCTTCCTTAGTTTATAAAAACTTTCAAGGCTCAATGGTCGAAATCACATCAAAGAAAGACAACGCCTCAATTGTTCCTCTTCAGCGGACCACAGCCTTACTTCATCCAGCCAACAGAGGAAGTATGGGGTGCAATGTCATAATCTTCGCGCAGTGGACCTACAGGCACGTATTTGCTCCTTTTGTCTGTATACGTTTGGCTAATATTCCATTCATCAAGCTGCCTCGTGGTATCAATGTCACCAAAACGGTGGAGAGTTGCAACATCTAACCAATCGCATTGGCCACATTAGCGAAGTGTGTATTTAGGGAGCCAGAGGCCTTGTTTGTCAGATCGCCAGTTTAACGATTGTACGGAAGGATTATCTTTGTTCACTTGTTTCTTGATCTGTGCAATATGGTCGCTCAGTCTAGAGATGAATTTAAAAAATTGCAGCGTAGAGTCAACATCTGTGTAGTCCAAGACTCCAACGGTTGAATCTGCCTGATTTTTCTTGGATGATCCCATGTGTACCTCTATAGGCTGACGATTGGACCTAAGATAAGTTACAATGACAATTGCAATCATGATCAAGAACGTATGGAGTCCTCTTTCTGTATAGCGGCCTCTGACCATCCTATCACTAAACGCGCGAGTTTATCCATGGTCGAGATGTTGATATCCACAACTGGCAGATCAATGGCCCATAGTCGACATTGATGCACTTATACTTGAATGAGAGAGGTGATGTTGGAGTTATTGCCCACGACATTAATCGGAATGGTAGCATTTCGGTAAACTTTCGTCCTATCGAGGACGTGGCTGAAAGCACGTTGGAGAGAGACTCGGTTGTATCCGACACCAATGCATATTGCTACAGGAATTGTGGTGACATAACATGCTAACAGAGACGCAGTGCAGTGTATGTGTTTTCCTCCTCCAAGTCAAGTGGCACACCAGGTGGCACTTCCGCACTGGAATAATTTACACTTACCACATGATTAAATGGTAAAAACGACTTGGAAGTTGAGACACGTTACGACGACGTCTTCAGACAGTAAATCTCCAATGGTATGGGCGATCAAAGGATACCAGTGCATTATTGTAGGATATGCCTCAACGTAATTATGGCTGATCGAATCTACATTTCCGATGCAAAAATGATCAACTATATCTGGCACAGATACAGTGGGGGCGCAATGGAGTGACAGACTCCATGAACCCGCGGAATCCTCAAAATTGTCAGAAGAGCTCGAGCCTTACCACAAGTGGCTTGCAGAGATGGCTGAGGTGATGGTGGCAGACGACAGAGAGGTACGTCGGCTATTCTCACCAGGTAGTTTCGGAGAGCACGCAATAGAGTGATAGGCTTCATGAACCCGCGGAACCCTCAACATCGTCAGAGGACGTTGGAGAATATCATAACTGGCTTGTGGAGATGGCCGAGGTGACGGTGGCCGAAGACGAAGACGAAGAAGAGAGAAAGCAGCGCATTGCGCTCAAGAATGAGATGACGTTGGTAAGTGGTTCCGTCCATGTCCCTTGTCGGGCACATCTAATTGTTCGTGATAGGGCAATGTACAGGAAAGGGTCAACCCCCCTCCAATATCGCGTTTTTCGGCATCCTGGCAACTCATTTATCAATTCCTTCCAACCCTCGTCATGCAAGCATCTACCCACACACAGGACCATCCATCTACAACTCTGCCGAGCCGGAATGGTTGACTTGGAAATGGAAACATGTGGTCAAGCCTTACGTCGAACCTCCACCCATCCACGCAAGCAACAGAACCAAGGTCATAATGAAGCCCATCGGTAGAGGATTCAAGGCGGCGGGGGCGTCGGCATACTTGGATTTTGACAAAGAATGGTGGGCACGAAGGACAGAAATGGCTGAGGCCGAGGCGAGGCTGAAGGCGGAGATGGAGGCGGAGGAGAAGGCAAAGATGCTGGTAGACTTGGATGCAGAAGCAAGGAGGCTGAAGGCGAAGGTGGAGGAAAGGACGAGTAGATTAAAGGAAAAGATGGATGGACGGCTGCCTCATGAAGCAATCCGCACGCACACATGACCATCGATCTACTCACATGCTGAGCCAGAATGGTTGAAATGTGTGGGCTGCAAGCCTTGCGTCGAACATCCGCCCATACCCACCAGCAAGAGAATCAAAATCGTAATGAAGCCCATCGATAGATGATTCAGAGCGGAGACAGCGACAGCATACTTGAATTTCGAGAGAGACTGGAGGGCGCGAAGGATAGAAATGGCCGAGGCCGAAGCGAGGTTGAAAGCTGAGATGGAGGCCGAGGAAGAGGTGAGAGTAATGGCAGAGTTGGATGCAGAAGCGATGAGGCTGGAGACGGAGGCAGAGAAAAGAACAGCGAGATTGAAGGCAAAGATGGAGGCGCGAGTGAAGAGGCTGAATGCTGAAGCTGAGGCGACAAGATTGAAGGCGAAGATGGAGGCCGAGGAGGAGGAAAGAGTAATGGAAGAGTTGGAGGCAGAAGCGATGAGGCTGGAGGCAGAAGCGGAGGAAAGGACAGCAAGATTGAAGGCGAAGATCAAGGCGCGAGTGAAGAGGCAAAATGCTGAAACCGAAGCGAAGAGATTGAATGCAGAGGTGAAGATGCTACCACCGGGGAAGTGAGTGAACTTGAACGACATTGATCGTCTCATGACCCCCATTGCATGCGAGGTCAATGTAATAGAGAAGGGAAAAGCCTACGCGAGTCTCTGTTAATTCATGCATTGGACTCCAGCTGATGGTCCACTTACAGCTTGACCAAATTAAAGCCGACACCGTCTCGACTCACATTCTCCTGCCACAACAACACAATATCCCGATAGACGTAAAATCAAAAGGCGAAAGCTCCTGTAAGTCTCCATTTGAACTCTGTCGTACCAATCGACCTGATTCCTGGCCCACAGCCCGACTGTATCACAACCAGTCCTCCACAACCCAACCACTCCCCCATCTCCAATTCCGAAGAAAGAAAGATCCCGGGCGACTTCGACGTCACCCTCGACCTTCTGGGACCCGAACCCAACACTACGTCCTGTCTCGCTGACGAAAGGCCCAGCGTCACGGAGGGCAGACCCGCAATAGCAACTAACAATCGCCATGACGGATGGCAAATCATAAAACTGGTCAAATGAAAAAAAGCAAAATTTCTCGCTGGCTGCGATATCAAATCGAGGAGTGGTGGGAGACGATGAAATTCAAAGCCGACGAGGTTGATAGGCTGGAGGAAGAGGCAAGGATGAGGAAGGCGGACGCGAAAGAAAAGAAGAAACAGCGCATCGCGTTCATGGATGAGCCATGGGAGAAATTTGTAGTGGTTGTAAGTGTTCTGTTCCATGCCTCTTGTGCGGTTGATCTGACTGTTCATGTTCTAGCCGAAAGAGCTGCAGGACGGCTTCAGTACGACCACACCAGTGGCGAGGGGCACTTCGACACTTGCCTCCGCTATTATCGTACCCTTCAACATTCTAGCAGCCAGCTGACCTCCTTCGTGCATTCGTCACACAACCACACACAACCACTCTGCACCCTCCATTCACAACCGTGCCGAGCCAGAATGGCTAAAATGTCAGGCCTGCAAACCTTGCACTGCACCACCGACCACAAAAATCGCACAACCCACCCGCACCAGAATCAAACTTGTCCTAAAACTGGTCGATAAATCGTTGAGGGCGGCGAGGGCGAAAGCGTGCTGGAACTTCAATGAATACTGGATGGTTCGAAAATAAGAAATAGCCAAGGCTAAGGCAAGGTTGAAAGCAGAGCTGGAGGCCGAAGAGGAAACAAAGGCGATGGCAGAGTTGGACGAAGAAGCAAGGAGACTAGAGGCGGAGGTTGAGGCACGGGATATGAGGTTGAGAGGGGTGGTGGCTGGATGGTTGCCGCGATAAGGATATTCAAATGGTGCCGCTAAGGAAGAGGGTAAGCATGAGCGCAATTGATCGTCTCATGGCCCAAATTTCATGCAAAGTGAACGTCAAGACAAAGAGAAGAGCTTATGTGAGGCGTTACGATTCTCTTGAATCCATCTAGCTCATGTACCATCTGTAGCTGGAGTGCGTCAAAGCTGACGCTGGCTCTCTGGCTGCGTTGTCAGAAGGGAAGATCGAGGTTGAAGTAAGCCTCCGCTCTGACTTCCTGTTGCAACATTCGCCTAACGCTTGACGCACAGATCGAGCGCGTTGAAACCAATCCTCCACAATACGTCTCGAATGACTTCGAACGTGTCATGCAACAGATCGCCGCTACTATGTGACGCACTACAACCAGCTCTAATCCGTCACTCGACGGGGCTCCGAGTCGTGGAGCACATAGGGGAGGGGCCGAGAGGATCGTGGGGTAGAGGAGGTCCTTTGCGAACCGCGTGGTAGAGGGCGGGCTGAAGACAGCTCTTGAGCGCTGCTGATGAGTAGCGCTTGGGACCTGCCTTCAGCTGATGTCGCCAACTATATGTTGGCGATACCGCTCGCTTGACGCTGCGTGGGGAGTGCGGGATCTTGTTCTGGGGTGGTGGGATGCACACAAATGCGGCGGATCGACGAAATCTATTCTATATATATATATACATCAGACTGCCTATATTTCAGGATTACCATTACCATATAGCATTTGAACGGAAATACCACATACCTTTTCTCGACTTGTAACCTCGGTAGAGTTTCCCGATTAGGGACTTGTACTTGTATTCATTCAATTTGAATTTATTTTGATTAAAGTGATTTGAGTGTCGTGTTACTATAGATATACGAATCCGTTAGCATCGAGAAAATATTAGACAATCCATATACACATACCGAACTGAAAAACGATCTCTGTCCAACATTCTTAAACCGTAGCCAGTATTAGGGACCGATAAAGTCCCTTTTTCTTGCGCTAAGGGAAGAGAAGAAGAGGCCAAGTTAATAATCATCCCGATGCAGGCAGGCATGAGTTTCTTACATTTACAGTCCGGTTTATGCCAAAATACAAACGTTCAGTCCAGCAAGGCAATGGTCTTGTCGCGAAAGTAGACAGTAAGGCCAAAAATCATCGTCATTGTCAAGCCTTGAACTTCAGCAGCAGGTCAGTTGTTGAAACACCCCAAATCCCTAGAAAATACACACCATTTACGCACCATAGGCCTCTTTATCGATGCAAGTCTCCATTTACTAAACCAGTTATATCGACTCGGGCACATCAAACAGTCTCTGCCTCAGTCTGGACCTTCTTCATACTAATTGACAGGTGGTTGTCGACTTTGGACAGAATGCCGCGCTGGAAAATGCACTTGGACTTCGAATGATAGGCAAAAGAGCAAGAGCAAGAGCAAGTGGTGAGAGACTTGATGAAAATCGTTCGCGATGATGGTAGTGAATGTGGACGATGCTGTGATGTCAACAATTTGTTGAAGGATGGATGGATGATATGATGACCTTGACAATTTTTCCTACGTTCACCCTCACTTTAAAACCCAACCTCACGTCTATATGATAATATTGAGGGCCCCTATCGCTTAGATGATTTAACTGGTCCTGAATTTGAGCATAGCCTGCTCAGGAATGTTGGCAATAATTATATCTAAGAAAGTTTCTGCTTAAAGTTCATCGGATATCAGAAGGTGAAGGTTAGTGCACCAATATGATAGGCGCCCTGTTCATTATCCATCACCACAACACCACCAAAATCTAACACCATATCTGGCATACGTCTCTTCCAAAAAGCCGAAATATGCTACCTCAGAGACGACACCAACGGTGCTTTTGAGAACTACCAAAAAAAGCATTAAAAAAAATTTCTCAAAGACCTAGACCCCACCGCCCTCATCCATCCCATCCAGCTCTCAGCTCCTACCCAACTGCCCCACCGAAGTCCTCGGCATCGTCTGGCGCAACTTCATCGGCTTCTTCTGCGATCCCCAAATGAACTTCACAGAGGCCTTCCACCCGGACGCGTACAAGCTCCTAATTCCTTCCGCCCGAGCGCGACTAAGCCCCATGGCCACGCGCACTTGGAGCGCGCGTCAAGGGATAAGCTCCTCCTGAAGGGCATGCAGGTGTCCGCAGCACTAACGCTGGGGCGTGGGACAAGCACGATCGCGCGACGGCCGCGAAACGCTATCGCGAGGGGCTGGAGCTCACTGAGACGCATCCGCCGTTCATTAACCTCCCCCCCTGGCACGCGCGAGATCTAGTGTTTTGTCCATGGTAATCTGAGTGACATGAGGGATAATTTGAGTATCTTGATTGCGAATGATAAGAGGAATGCGGAACTGTTGAAGATGACGGGTGGGACGAATGAGCTGAGGAGGAATGAGCAGGTTGAGTTGTCTGTGCCCTCTAGGCGAGGGTGGATAAAACTGTTGTTGTTGGGGTTGAGGGAAGTATATATGTTTGCGACGGATGCGTGTGCCATGTGCGGAAAGCTGGACATCAAGTTGATGATGTGTAGTCGGTGTAAGAATAAGAATGTCCAGTGTAAGTCTAGAAACCCATCATTTCTATCTTGTATTGACAATATGACAAACCAGACTGTGGCAGCGAATGTCAGAAAGTAGACTGGAAGTATGTCATTCGCGATGTGGTCTACCTCTCACTGATTTCTCTCCCCCAGAAAACACAAGGCCTCCTGCGTGGCGCAGGCGTAATTTACCGTCATTGTATCAAAATAATCGATCATCTTGGACTTTTCTTGCTTGTTGTACAACAATTTGGTGAGTAGAGGTTTGCATTGTCGATTACGCACTACTCTGTGCTCTAGTACAATTGGTGTAGAGGGCTAGCCCTCTATATACGACAACGAACCGGTATATCCATCCATATATTATTAGTAAGGAGCTGCTGCTGCTTGGCACTGATAGAAAGAAATCATCGTATATCAGAGGTGTGCAAAGTCAAAACACAAAAAAAGGGTACGCACAGCCTTGAGAGCATCGAGATACCATTGGCAAGAAGGAAGATCTGCCTTCTCGAGGCACCTAGTGAAGTCTAAACAAGAAGATCCAAATGAGCCTCAATTTCAATGATCCACGAGTCAGATGTACACACCCTTAGCCTGAACTTCGCAGCTGGCAGTGTTGTTGAAGCTCTGCTGTTGCTGAACAGGTGCAGCAGGTGCCTCAGCAGGTGCCGACGAGGAAGAGCCACCAAAGAGCATGTGGGAAAGGCCATGTCCGATGGTGGATCCGACGGCGACTGAGCCGGCAGTGGCAGCCATCTGGGCAAGCATGCCGGGGCCAGATGAGGTCTGTGCGGGTGCGGCAGCGGCGGGTGCAGGGGGTGTGGGGGCGTGAGGTGCGGCGTAACCGGGGGCAGGAGCAGCAGCGGTGTGTGCTGAGCGAGTCTGAGCTGGTGCGGGTGCAGGTGCAGCGCGGGGGGCAGAAGAGGAACGACCGCGGGATTGACGCTGAAGCAATGTCAGAGACTATCTAAAGTCATTAGCAAAAGAGCTTACAGGCATTATGAGAGAAAGTGATGTGTTGGTGGTGGTGGTTGAGTGTAAACTGAGTGGAAATAAATAAATTCTTTCCGGCACATATCGCCTTCCAAATTGCGTATGCAGCTGCCGAATATAACAACTACAAACACCACATCGAAAATTCTCGTCTGTACGCGACACGTCGGAACGGAATCATCATGGCCACTGGAATTTCTCGTCGCTGTTGGGGCACTCTCGGCCTTCAACAGGTTCCCGCTTTCGCGCTTGCCGGGCCTTCCAGACACGGCCTCGCCGTCCGTGGCTATGCAGTCGCTGCTGCAAAGCAAAAAGCTACTGCCAAAAAGAGCGCGTCTGCTGCTTCCAACTCCAAGGCAGCCACAAAGACATCAGCTTCGTCAACAAGCGCATCGAATACGCCTAAGCCTGTTGTCAACTTTCGCCGTCTCGGTAATGGAGGGGTGTCATATAAGATGCCTGAAAAGAAGGATCCGGCAGAACCTCTGACTGAAGAGGAACAGATGGCGCAGCTCGAGTCGGTCATGAATATGGCCAAATATTACCCGACGGCGGACCCCTGGGGCATGAGCGTCGAGACTCTAGGTGCGTTTGCTTTCCTTGTGCTCATTCTATTTTCTGGGGAGAGGCTTGTGCGGATGCAGAGTTAGTCGCGTAACGTTCGTGCTAGTGAGGTACTGAGTTCGCACCATCTTCTCATTTCCTTTTCCGTTCTTTTACATTATATGTGCTAATTATATTTCCCCCAAGCATAGATGTTACAATACCTTATTCTACAAGTATATCTCGTCGGTCAAGTTATCCCTCCTGGGGCAGCATGTTCGACCAATTTAAGCAGAATCGCGTTAACGATGCTAAAAACTATGCAAGGTTAGCCTCACTCAAGTCTATACAGTCCACGAGCCAGGACTAAACCCGTTATAGTCTACTCATGCTTGCCCAGGAGAACGGCATTCCTGGCATCGACCTTTCGGGGCACAAATGGTGGCAAAAATTCTTCACAACATGGCCGTGGCGTCTAGCTACCACTACGTCTATCAAGGAAGGTTCATGGTTATCGCCCCTCCGCAAATCAGCTCTTAGCACCTACCAACAACTAAACACAGCTCTCGCTCGGTAGGTAACATCCCACTCCTCCATCCCTCCGCATGGAATTCTCACCCTCCCTCGCTTTACTATACTTCAGGGGAGACGACAAAGCTATAAGATCGTTTTCGACAGATACATACCAAGATGAGACTATCCGGTTACGGAAGAAGCAAAACCAGGCTTGGAAATATATCTGGAATTTTCACAGGGAGGTCACCCCTGCACGCGTCGTGTCTATCCGCTCGAGCCAGGGCTACCTCGCCACCGAAGACCCCAAGTTCGGGAACAGAATGATGGTCCACGCGCTCGTCCGCCTTGATACCGAACAGGTTCGTCTCCCTCCTTATTGTTCTTATTGTTATTTTCGTACCCGCAACTGCAACCCGAACCGGGCTCCAACGCTCCATGCTTATCGCTGATATCCCACTACAGAGTCTCGAGATCTACAACAACCACGGTTTACCAATGCACACCCCCGCCGAGAGCGACGGCGAAGCTCCCACGCACGTGCAGAGAGGACGCGTACCTGCGAAGCCCGTGCGCGTTACGGAGTACTTCGTGTTTGAGAAACGGATGTGGTACGACGGGCCGTGGCTCATCCGGGAGCAGCTTTGGGAGGCACCAGGTAAGAAGCCAGCAGTTTGAACGGGCGATAAGCTCTTCAAGCTTCAAAGCTTCAAGTGTTGATGGGTGTAGTGTCGGTGTCGGTACCGGTGCCGTGCAGTATACATTCATTTAGTGGGTTGTTGTGGATATCTAAGTAAATATAATTAATGCTTCATCTGGGAGATTGGTCTCGCGATCTTGGCAAAATTTATCCTCGTGCGGGGCATAGGGCGAGCGGGCTGTGGCCCAGGAGACACCTGGGCCCTGGGCACACGTTGCGTACCAGCCTATTGTCTACATCCTCTTGTTGCCTGTGAAACTTGATTCACTTCCAACCAACTTCTCTCCATTCCAGCAGTAGCAGTGACCTTCGTAGATGCGGAATGCGGATCGAGTTCCCAACACAGTCCAATCCAATAACAATCTATAGATAGCTAGCTATTCGGGTATATGAAACAATTGAACAAGACCTCGGAACGTTGGACGCCAGTTAGCGCTGTACTTTAAGCTTAAGCCTTAAGGTGCAGAAAGTACAGTAGCACTCACTCTATGTGCTGATTCGCGGCTCGCCACAAGTTTTTTTGGACCTCCGCGGCGTCTTTTACTATTAACGATCATCGATCATCGATCACTGTCCCTGCGCCCCACGCAGCCCTGAACTCTATGTACTTTCTACATAGACCTACACAAGCGCTTGTAAGTATAGCACCGGTACAGCACACAGCCGGAATTGTTTTTTCAGTTTGTGTACCTGTGCATTCGAGTCATAATTGATATGCAGTGTGAGTACGGGTGAACCTCAGGAATGACATGACGTCGACGTCGCTATGTTCACAGCCGAGTGCTCCTGGTGCGTACGCCGTACACACCGGCGAGAAATGTGACGCGTCGCCACTTGCGCCTCTTGAATCATGATTCATGATCCAGGAGACGGCCCAGCGTGTTTTTCTCCTGTGTGGGGCTGTGTAGCGTGGTAGCGTGGTGTGCCGATATCACCGTGGAACGAAAAATAAATAATCTTACATCGCGCTGATGGTCAAGAATCGATTTTCTAGGACTTTCTCATTCTAGGAATTTCTATCAGGAGTCGGGACCGTTTTGTTTCTCGGAATAAACCAATCGATCCACGATATACATGATCTGAAGAAAATCTTGGACATGCGATAGTATCTATATATATACTTCAGCCATCGACTTGAAGATATGACAACAAGTTCGAAGATAGATATATACATCAAACTGACTCAATATCGATATCATCAACAAAATGCAGGGTGCCCCAGTCAATCAGTACTCCTGCGCTTGTTGGGAGCTGCCAACGCGGTTTTGGTTTAAAGTGTAACATTTCCCCTTGACAATTGACTCGGGCGTACCTTGCAAGGAAAAGAGCGTGGGTGTGGGTATTCTTTGCGTAGTTGGTCTCCATCTTGTGCCTCGGGTTGATATGTCGTTATGTTGGTTAATCGTATGCCGAATCGTGCACACACGCACGCGTGTGACGTACTACGCGTATGCCGAGCCATCTTTGTACGGTAGAGTTGACAGTGTATACATACGTACATATTTATTTTCTTTATGCCATTCCGATTTTCCGAGCTGCGATGGTGCTATATGTTCCCCTGAACATCGACAAAGGTCCCGGAAGATGTGATGAAAATGGAATGAGCACATAATGCCGATATTGCCTGGACTCCGCATCGCGGGTTACTACGATAATTTATATGATCTTTTTGTCGCATGGGGATGCATTGAATTCGCCTTCTACGCACAATCAAGGCCTCGTTGGGGCACTCAGGAATCAAGGAGGTAACAGATCAATATTTGAGTCAATCCGCAGCCTAGGTCAACAATCATCAATATGTGAACAAATCCATCCATTGTGTATATTCTTATAAAAATCTAACTATGTATGCGATATCAACGCCATGAAGTAGTATGTGGGTAAGAACTATATCCAAAAATGTATATAAATAACTATATAATCTATATGTAGTTGTCTGTCTGTCCAGCGGAAGGAACGTGGTCCATAAATAACAATATTGTAACTATCGATAACAAGGAAGGGCGGTAGTGTAAAAATACAGCGAATAAGGGGATACAGGGTGCGACAGGCCTAGTGTGTGGTTGAAGATGGAGTGATACAATTCCAGGGATTTGCATATGGATAACTTAATGGTGGTCGTGATAATCGTGGAATGGTTATGACCTTCTGTCAAGACAGTGTTAATCAGGAAGGCGTGGACCGGGGAACAAAAGGAAGCTCACTTGGAAGGGGGACATGCATGTGTTCAAGCGCGTCGAGGCAGGAGGTTGACAACCCGAGTGGCTTTAACCTCCCGCCCGTCCTTCCCAAAGTATCTTTCCGATTCGAATGACCAATGCAACGACCCTACTATCCAGTCCGCGAGTCCATTCACGTAAACAGCCACATCCCTATCGATTTCCGGACCCCATGAGGGCAAGTTCGCTCGGTCTTCGACAAAGCGGTCGATGGACTGTCTGCACATGTTCCCGACGAAGTCAACAGCAGACTGAAGATCGAGGCCCTCTTCATTCATCACGACGGGGATCATATTGTGCGTGTCTCCCTTCGACTGTTCCACGTTGTACGAGAAGATGTCCTATGTGTAAAGGAATGATGGTTAGCCATGCATACGAGGCGTGCTATCATAAGATGACAACATACATTGGACCATGTCACAAGGTCATTCGCGGCTTCCCCGAGAGACACAATCAGTGGATGTTCCATAACCTCATCAGGAATGTCGAGGTTGTTCGCGTCTGCAAATATGCATGATTAGACCGAAAGAGAGCGAAAAGGGGCGTTGCTACATACATTCAATGAGTGCCCAGCATGGCTTACATCCCGAAGTATCGCGACGAAGGGCGATATACGACTCTAGATCGGGGATAACACCGTTGACGCGGTCGATGGCTTGCTGGGTAACGCTTTGAAAGAAGAAGTCAAACGTCTCAATGAAGCGCTGCTGGCTTCCGGGAGATGCAGTGGCGATCATTCGCTTATAGTAGCTATAAGACATTGTGTCAGCCACACTGGACTAGGAGGAGAAAGACAAGGACCACATACTCTCGCGTCATTTTCCCAACCCTTGTTGAACAGCGATACGTTTGAGGGTGGTAGAGGGAATTTAGCACTACGTTGGCAGTTGAGCGCGTTCCACGGTTGTCCATGTCGTCCGAGAGGTTGTCGAGGTGGAAGAGATAGGTTAGGAAGTCGTTGCACACCCTAAGTTGGGGATAGGCGGCATCCGGGTAGCACATCGCAGTGAGGAGCCCAGCCTTAAGACCATGGAACGCATCACGCTTCTTCCCATTCAAATTCCCTCCTGTGAACAACCAACGCTTCGTCTCTGTGGTGATTTGCTTGCGATGGCGGCTGACACGCTTCTTAAATGTGCAGTGAGAGACGAGATCGGGTAGGATGATCTTGGTAGCGGCGGACGCTGTTGGCGCTCTAGGTAGTTGGCTCAAGGCTGACATGTCGACGGTGAGGGTAAGGGCGAGCGCGGGGGTGAGTAGAGGAGGGTTAACGAAGAAAGCAAAGAGTGAGCAAGTCAGAGAAAGCTACACAGCAAAAGCTCAGAACGAAAAAGAAAAAGGAGGCGAACAAACATAAGTGTGTTGAACTCGTCTTTTATATAGGCCACAGATAGGATTTCAGGCAGATTCTAAATCGGACTGGGTAACTCCTTTCAGAGGAACAAAGTTTCAGGCTTCTCTAGGGCCATTACGGTGTCGTTTGAATAATGAAAGAAGGCACGGATGCGAGTCAGATCCAGCATGCCCGTCAGGACATCATGTCGTCTGTCCCGATTCGGCTTCATAGAAGTCTGCCTGCACATAAAAATATATAGATTTAAGGTAAAAACTCAGCTTACAAATAACCTTCTAAGATCCATAATCAAGGACTTCAAATTTGCTTGTTATAGAAGCTCGCCACTTGTAATCTCCGCGAATGGATAAGTGTGTAATCTGTAGCATGGATGGAAAAAAAAAAGTCAAGCAGGTAAAAGTTTTCAAGCGTTAAGCTGCACTAGCAATACCTCCTCCATTGACAGTTATTGTTTGATCTGCAACTGCTAGCCGACGATGGCTCTCACAGGACAGCGATCTGACCGCAACAACGAGACGCCAACTTTGCGAGTTAACTGGTGCAGTGATGTGGCAGCCCAAGAAAGGAAAGGGGTCATCTCCTGGTGTCTCGAGTTCATCGGTGGCCCCGGTACCGAATGTACACTTGTACAGATGTTTTCAAACAGATGGTGGGCAAGGACACAGCAGATGTGTATCGTCGTCGATATGGGTCAAAAACAAGGAACAAAGTTGTGATCGGAAAAAAGCGTGCACGTGGGAACAAGAAAAATCTAAATTACCTCCATTTTCCTACCCGATGGCTATGATCATACCTTCGCGAGTTTGAGAATCCAAACTCTGGATGGTTGGACACAGGGAGTTTCACCGATTTACCTACTGACACATCGGAGAATTTGAAAATTGCTGCATATTATTGCTGCACGTTTCTGGTGCCCGAGACTTACGAAGAACTCGGCATTGCATCGAGTCATAGGGACTCAATCATACATACATCGGAGCTAGCTGAATACAACTTCTCTGACCGATGGACCGGCCTTTATTCTGAAGAGCCTTGAAGAATTTTCTTAGTCGCCTCTGCTCGGGATAGCGAATTTCTTGTGAGTAATCTCCGTTTCATGCTTTCTACAAGAATGCGCCCTACCGCCCTCTTGTTCGGAATACTCTATAAGGTAGGTAGCGGGCGGCGGGAAGGTGTTTGGTGCAAGCTTTGACTTGGTTATTGACGTTTGTAATGGTTTTTGCTCCGAGCCCGAATTGGTGAACAAAATGCCCAATATATCAAATCTCGTCAAAAGATTCAAGGGGGGGAAAAACATTTACTGAGTGTATTTGGATTCCAGAAATATTACTCATCCTTATTCTCTAATAGAAGATGTGAGATCGGCTGAGATATCGTTTAATCGCGTTGCATTCGGTAGTTTTGGCTTCGAAATTCGGAGATGGGACGGAAACTTCGAAGAATCTTGGCTCTGGCGGTGATCCTGAGAGATCTCAGCAAGTAGTCGTTGACCAGCTTGACTGAGAACCACGCTGTCTCATAGGTTTAACAACGTTTCGACAGCAAGTTCGACAGCGATCTTCAATTGTCAACCTCGTGGCAACCTCCTGGGTGTAGAACACGAACTAACTGTGGGACGGTATACCTAGACTCGGAGTAGCGGAAATTGACAGCGCCAGAGGGAGGTAAGAAAGTGCCCGGGGCGACGGATGTGACCACGCTAATAACCATGCGCATTATCTCATACCGCCCTGCCTACATCAACCACGGTCAACCCCCCGTAATTCAAAATTCTAAGAGTATAAAGAGCTTCAAAGGTGCTTGCGCCATACGTCCCACCCTTCCAGGAACCGCACGTTCAGGTCGAACCATTTAGGCGTGAGGCGTGAAGGGGTAGAATGGAGCAAAGGATATTTATTGCCAAGGTCAGCACACGGTCGACTTGGGTTACAGGCTGTCAAGTTCGGACTTTGCTCTGCTCTGCGAAACGGGTATAATGGCTTGGGACATATGGTGTACAAGTGTCGATGGATCCTAGCTCAACGGTGGTCAGAGGAGTTCTTCTAGCTCCGGCAGTGAATCAGGATACTTGCGGAACATGTAAAGGTTTTGGTGTAACTCGAATAAAAGAGCCCCCATAATACAAGGCACTGGATTTGGAGGGGCGGGTGAAAGTATGTAAAAAGCCTTTGCCTATACCTCCTTTCAGCGAGTCTAATACCAGTTTCTACCGTATATGGCGAAGACGCGCCAGGATGGCTCGGATAGCTGTCAGTGCAGAGAGGAGGTCGGCGTACGTGAGCGCAATTAGGCCGCATTCTCCGGTGCAAGAGGTGCATATGAAGTTTGTCTGCATATCAGGATCGGCGATATCGAAGCTATGCACGCTGAGATCACCACTTTGGCCGACGTCTGATGCATATGGACAGAAACCGGGCACATCAGATCTGGCATGTCAAGAGAGAGGTCCACTGCGCGCAGTCTGCAAGAAAGATGCATAGCCCATGCATTGACATGCACACAGAAAGTTTTTGGGGCGCGAACGGGCGCACAGCGGATGCTTCAGTTTGAAATAAGAGGATTTATGTAATACTGGTCACCCGAGTTTGTTCTTTAGCAATGATTCTGGTTGTGCCAAGCGGTGACACGGAATGTTTGAACACGGACAAGTTTGATTCAACGATGCTACACATAAATGATAAACTAAGGCATTTCACAGACACTGAGGGCCTCTCACCTGGTAGTCGTAGTTCACTAGCAGGCACATGCGATTATTTATAAATTCTTTGCTGCGCTACGGCAGCCGATTCAAACAAGACGCCTTCTAATTTTAGCAACTGTGGTGTATACTGACAACTCTGTAGCCTCAACCTTAATCCCAACTTGTACTTGAGTGCAGCTCTGGCGCCCTCCTTTCAACTTCTTTCTTGTCGACCACGATGAGCTCTGCACGACAGGATAGGCTGAACCCCCCAATACGCACCTTTGGTGTGCAGGAGCCAGTGGACAGTCAAGATGCACACCATTCACAACCAACACTGCTACGACGAGTGTTGAGTCGGTTGTCATCTAGCAGCAAACACAGATCGAGCATTTCGTCGGTAAACGATCCAGCAATTCAAGAGGGGCTAGGTCAGGCTCCCTCCTCAGCGTCGATACGCGCGCCAATTCCAACTATGCGACTTGCCGAAGTTTACACAACCCCCCTACCAATGCTTTCAATGATTGTGCTGTCTATTGTAAGCATAGAGCATTGTCCTTGTCACGATATCTTTCAATTTCCTTATCGCAATCATAGACTATGCTGGGGGAATTCTTGTGCGCAAACGTATCTACACCCTTCTTACTGTTCATGGTCAAAGGTGTGTTCACCATATAGGTTCTCGCTGAGAATTGCTCAAATTATACCACAGGATTTGACGAAAGTGCCGACGAATCCACAGTTGCATTCTGGACGGGAGTACTAGGTGAGTACAATGTCTAACAAAAGTCTGACCTCATCTCATTGCCTTTAGTATCAACGTTTTTCCTAACACAGTTCGTGACGTCCTTGCTATGGGTAGCTCTGTTGCCTATCTCCCTCGACTCTTATCTGACCTATTTTCGGTAATCAGGCTACGGTCGCCGAGAAGCATGGCCGACGCTCTGTCCTGGTCATAGCGCTATTAGGAAGCGCCGTGACTTGTCTCGCGTTCGGCACGTCGACAACTCTACAGCAAGCCATCTGCATTCGCCTTTTACAAGGTATCTTTGCTGGGGCTGTTGGTGTTGCCCGTGGCTGTGTGGCTTTCATCACAGACCCCAGTAACGAAGGAAGGGCCTATGCTATCCTAGGGTAATCTCTCTCGTTCTTGTCATTTTTGGACACTAATGAACTACATGTTCAAAGTTTTTGCTGGGGAATGGGTGGTGTTGCTGGAGCCATCGTCGGAGGATCCTGTCAGTACTTCGCCAAACTTCCAACCTTATCAAAACTCACATCCATATTTTGTCAGTCGAAAGGCCGGCTGATAAGTGGCCTCAAGTCTTCGGAAATATGCAGCTATTCGTAACATATCCTTATCTGCTGCCTTGTGCTCTGGCCGCCCTTGTTACGTTTACCGGTAAGCTCTTGATGATTCTGAACAGACTTTCATACCTAACGCAAATCAGGTTCTATCTTGTCGTGCTTCCTCGGTCGCGACGGTGGACCTCGAGAAGGCGCGATACGGCTAGGTCCCGAGAAGGTCGACGCACATCCCCCGATACTCGAGGAGGAATCTGAGCCGCTGAGTCCTGTATTTGAGACCCAAGAACGACCGAGCTTTGTCGGAAGACTGCAAAGACAGATCTCACAGAAACTCTCGGGGTACTTCGCACAGCGTGTTCATGATGCTCATCGAACAACGCCGGGTTCGCCTAGCCCAGCGTCTTCGGTACCTCTGTCCATATCGGGTGCGCGTCTAGAGAGGACAACCACTTTCTCACCCATGAGCCGTGCCAATGGATCGGCTTATGGATATTCTGGCAGTTATCGCAACAGGCTAAGCAGCAATGCTACGTTCAATGCCAGAAAAGGTAGCATCGCAAGTACACTCCGTCGCAGGCGAGGGAGTAATATGGATAGTATTCGCGAGGCTGCGAGTACACCATCGGATCTCAACTTTGCACAGAGGCTCCTGATGGCAAATGAGAATACTGTCACGAACATCGCTGACCTCTGGGTTGCTGCGGCTATGAATGTTGACAACGAGGACCCTTTTGAAAGCGACTCAGAGGTTGAAGAAGACTTTGGACAGCCAATCGAAGAGGAGGCGGTTGACGCTGATGATGCCTTCGAGGGCGAGGCGGTGGCCGGGAGCAGTACTCCAACTCCACGGCAGGGATCCCACCGAGCATCTGTTGCAACATCCTTCCGGCCCCGGGAGTCCTTCAGTTCACGGCATCGACCGTCCCATGCGCAAGACAGCCCCATGCGCCATCCCTCCATTTCATTTTCGCAGCGCTCCCACGGCACGCCCACGTCACGTCGTTTCTCAGCTACGGCGCCAAGTATCTTTGCTCATTCAGGTGTAAAGACTCCGTCTGCCGTCCTCAATGCCCAACTGCTGTTAGCAAGGGGCGATGCAGCTGCTGAGGCACAGGATAGTATTAATGGCCTCGACGCGCATGTCATGCCTGAGTCACGCCAAGCTGTCGAAGATGCAGATGTCGAGTCGCTCGCTGAGAAACAGCCTTCTCTGACATCCCAACTGCCGATTTTGATCATCGTTCAGTATGGAATGCTGGCGCTCCACACGACTACCCACGATCAAGTCTTCATGTCGTACCTTGTTTCGTGAGTGTGTGATTGCATTTTTGAAAAGACGTGTATGTCTGATTTGATTGTTTGATCATCTACCATCAGACCTTACGATGCCGGAGGTTTGAACCTAAATGCAGGACATTTCGCGCAATTGAGTGAGCCTTGGTGTTTCAAGTACATTCCACACGGATGCTAACTTGAAGTTTGAACCTTAGTCGCATTGATGTGCCTTGCACAAATTGCATACCAATTTTATCTCTATCCGTGAGTCATTCCTTCTCTAATCGGAGTCTATTGCGGGCAACTGAATGAACTGCTTGTTTTTCAGCAATATCGGGTGTGTTGGTTTGCTCGCCTCTTGAAACACCGTTCCTGTTCTGATAGTAGTTCTCAAGCCCGCCCAGAGGTCGTTTTTCGCATCTAGCCATGTTCCGAATAGGATCTCTTTTGTTCATTCCTGCATATCTTAGCGTCATCCTTTACCGGCCCTTTGCCAGCCCCAATGATGATGGGAACCTCCTCGTCATGTCGGGTACGCGCCTGTTACTTGCATATATGCATTTCACTAATAATTTGACATCCAGCGCTGGCTGTTAGCACGTTAGCCTTTCCTCTTCAGACTGATGATATGGTTTAGCTGATTTCGTATTGATCAGAGCCGTAAGATACAGTGGTATAACTTTCTGCTACACCTCAATATCTATTCTCCTGAATTACAGTACGTCGTGCCTCCTTCTATTGCCAGTACACCGCTAATACCAAGGTCTAGTGACACCACCCAGTGCAGTTGGGTACGCAAATGGCGTTGCGCAAAGCATCGTCAGTCTTGCCCGATGCATCGGACCTGTCATTGGAGGATACGTGAGTTGCAACTGACTTATTTTAAGCAACAGAATACTGATATATATTTCAACGTTCTAGCTTTGGTCGAGGGGTATACGAGACAGTCCTTCGGGATATCCGCTTGGATTCTTGGCCTGTGCAGCGTTCTGTGGACTGTCTGTTATTCAGAGCTACCTCATTCGTTAGTTACGCATTATATATTCATCCATGGTTTTCCAATCTACATAGACATTAATACATGCATGCGTCGTGGAAGTTGTTACTATCAGCCAGGTGAACGTCATTGACTTCGGTGTTTAATTTATTTGCCACCAAAATCTTCCACAAACTCGATCACGCCTCTCAACATTAAAACTATTCGTGATCGGCAGAACGTCAGGACACTGGCGATGCCTTCTGTTCTTTCTTCAAAACGAGTTGCGAAGCGCAAAAGTCAGGACAAGTCTTCCTCAACGAGGAAGAAGCTGAAAACACTACACCGTACTCTCGATGAACTCCAGTGGAAAACTGTTGTCCGGCCGCAGGAGGCAGGCTTAGAGGGTGACGACGGCATCCTAGAGCTAGAGGAGATCGAAGGCGTTGATGTTATATATGAGGACACTGAAGGCGGAAGAGTCATTAAATTTGCTGTGCGTTCCTATCTCGCGTCGCGTTTGCCTCTCTGCTTAACAACTTCTCTTAGGTGACTGAAGACTCAGAGATTCCAGATAAAGCGGTATTAGAGAACGAAGACGACAGCAATGAAGAGAAAACGATATCCCTTGAAGCGGTCGATGATTCCCTCGTAGAAGAACCAGTGGAAACCTTTGATTGTAAGTTAGCTCGTCTACGCCATCCTTGACTATCTGACAATTATCTTTTCCTCCAGCAGCCGAACTATTACCTGACTGGCACAAATTTTCATTACATTCCCGACTTTTGAAAGCAATCCACTCAAAAGGCTTCAAGGCGCCGACGCCTATCCAGGCCGCATCTCTACCCTTTGCACTTGCCGACAGAGACGTTGTCGGTGTCGCTCAGACGGTATGTCTCTTTCATTAACGCGTGCTACATGTTGGTCTGACCTCCTAGTTCATAGGGTTCTGGAAAAACTCTCGCCTATGGATTACCTATCCTTCATTATCTCCTATCTCAACCACGTCCAAAGCCTACTACCAAACGAAAAGTGCGAGCTCTCATCCTGGCCCCAACCCGCGAACTGGCACTGCAAGTCTCCTCGCATCTCAGCGCGTGCCTTGATTCCATAGCTACTGAGGAACATCCTGAGAATCCAGACGCAGACGCAAAAGAACAAAAATCGAAGAAAGGAAGGGGAAAGAGCAATGTGAAGGAAAAGCCTCAAAGCTCAACCATACCGTCGGCGAAAAAGTCACCTCCCCATGTCAGTATTGCCGCTATTGTCGGTGGAATGTCTGCGCAGAAGCAACGGCGGATTTTGGACCGAGGCGTAGATGTTTTAGTTGCGACACCTGGTCGGCTTTGGGACATCATGGAAGATGTATGTTTTTTTTTTTTTTTTTTTTGTTCTCTGTGTCGTCCGTTAGGGTATCTCATTGTTTTATTAGGATGACACCCTGTCGAAAGAGATCAAGACGTTGCGGTTCTTAGTGCTTGATGAGGCGGATCGTATGATTGAGGCTGGACACTTTGCTGAGCTGGAGAATATTCTTCGTCTGACGCTTCGAGAAAACAAGTAAGTCACTATACCTCACTGTCCGTCCACTCTCTGGCTGACTAAAACTACAGAGATGATCAGATCGAGACCGAAGCTGACGATGAATCGGGCGAAGAAGGTGTGCATGAGGGAATCAGAGACGGACTGCAGACATTTGTCTTCTCGGCAACTCTTAGCAAAGATCTACAAAAGAATGTTAAACGGCGAACTCGGCCAAAGAGCGCAGGGAAGTACAAGAAACGCGATGACAAGCCTGCATCGACCCTCGGTAACTTATTAAACTTTGGCCTTTATCTAAATTTCCCTGACCTTATTCTCAGATGATCTTCTCCTTCGATTGGACTTCCGAGATCCAGACCCCGAAGTCATCGACCTTAGTCCAGCTGGTGGTGTTGTATCTACCCTCCAAGAAAGTAAAACCGAGTGCTTATCAGCAGACAAGGTAAGGCAGTTGTTAGCATTCAAAGAACTTGATTAATCATCGTGCGCTAGGATGTATACCTGTACTACTTCCTGCTGCGACACCCTGGAAAAACCTTAGTCTTCCTCTCTTCCATTGACGGGATACGGCGACTCATGCCTTTGACCGAACTCCTCAATATCAAAGCCTTTCCTTTACATTCACAGCTAGAACAGCGCCAGAGGCTCAAGAATCTTGACCGGTAAGTCTATCTGAAATTCCGGTGTAAGGCCAGATTGACTGATCCACACAACATCCATCAGGTTCACCAATACCCCGAATTCTGTTCTTCTTGCCACGGACATCGCTGCTCGTGGCCTAGACATTCCTGCTGTAGACCACGTCATACATTATCAAATACCTCGTACGGCAGATGCGTATGTGCACCGGAATGGACGGACGGCGCGTGCTATGAGGAAAGGCTTCAGCTTGTTGATGTGTGCTCCGGACGAGAAACGGGTGGTCAGAGCCCTGTTAGGCAATTTGGGACGCCGTAAGCACCTTCCTTCCTATTCATTCAACACTGCAATCCTCAACTCACGATCGCACCCCACGAAAACAGAGGAAAGTGAAATATTGGAAATGTCGATTGACCTCAACCTGTTAGACAACCTCAAGTATCGCGTCCAACTGGCTCGGAAGATCGAAACTGCCCATCATAAAGTCAAGAAAGCAAATCACGACAGGAACTGGATGAAGGAGGCAGCAGAGGCTATGGAGATTGAGCTCGACTCAGACTACCTCAGGTAACACCTTCCTTTCCGCCATTTAAATCGTATCTGACAAGTTCGCAAAGTGACGAGGACGAAGAAAAGCCTTCGAATCGAAAACGGAAGGCAAAGGATGCCAAGAACGCTGCCCTCAAGGCTGAACTCAAGCAACTTCTCTCCCAACCGCTTTTCGCACGGGGTGTGTCTGCGAAATATATTACATCTGGAAGTCGGCCGATAGTGGACGATCTCATCAACGGCGCAAGTGGGTCTCGCGAAATATCTTTCTCTCATTCTGCGGCTGATTTTTATATTTTACCAGGTCACGAGACGATGGTAGGTTTGAGAAAGGAGGAGGCCGGAAGCAATGTAGTTGCGCAAAAGAAGAAAAAGAAAAAGCCCGTGAAGCAAGAAGAGCAAGAGGAGTGGGATGGTATTGAAGTCGAAAATTGAAACATTGTCGTTGGTTCGTTGATATGCGTTTATGCTCTATTCTATGGACAGATGTTGTGACTGGATTGCCTGCATACTTATTTTCGACGACTTGGCAACACATTGGATTTGGCGTGGGCAATATTAATATTTAGTGAGCTCTGGTGAACAATATTGCATGGCCTTCTCCGTCGAAAACTTCAGTGTAGCAAACTCATGCTCCTTACTGACTGAAGGTCGAACTGATCTTCTCTTGTAGACTAGCATGATGCCCGACCAACTGGCTATTGACGACGGGGAATTAAATACCCATCCATGGCTTTCCTAACTGCCACCCACTGGCATCACAGATTGACACTCCACTGGGAACTTGAATCTAGTATCTCCAGACGAGTTTCTAGTGGCCTGCCTGAACTTGTTGAGATCAGCGACATCATCCAACATCTATCCAGAAACATCGTCAGAATTCCAGAAAGTTATCGGATCTAAGTGGACCACTTTGGGATTTTCCTTGCCCGTCGCTTTCCAATTTTGAGGCTTCGAGCCCCCCAAACGATCTCTAGTGAGTCAACGACCCTCTCTCCATCTAAACTAATGTCGCATGCGATGGCAAGGCTCCCATGACCGTCAATTAATATTACTTGAAAAACCTTTGCTTTGAACAAGTTCTGACTGATCGGCGATGTACATAGATGGCGTCTGTATTCACAGCAAAAAATCTTTATCGAGCGCAGGGCTCTCTGTGTTCATCTATGCCTGAATGCAAAGACTGCTTTAACACAGGCCACTGAGGTGAGAGGCTGCGGCATCGATAGTACACTATCATGGCATCTCAGAGCCAGCCCAAAGATCTCTTGACGCAGTTCTTGGGCTCCAGAAGGCAGCAAGGGACTCACAGTTCAATGTGCCCGTCGATATGGCTGTTGTTAGTCTTTAGAACTGGTTCAGTGCTGAAAGATCTACAAGCTGCTTGTGTCGCGTACTCAAAAACATCCGTCACGCTTTCGCCTATTTTGGCAGAACATTCAATATAGTGTTTAGCGCCAATCTCCTGCGCCATAGCTATTCTCTGTCAATTTTCTCAATTTCATGTCATGGGTAATATTTCCAGAAAGACATACATCTTCCCAGGTAACGTTTTCTCCCGTTCCTCTAAGATCCTTTTGAATAATAGGGATACCATGGTAGTGATATCGGACTTCAGCATGAAGAAGAAGGTTGAAAGTGATGGGATTTTTCAACATCTTTCTCGACGTCCTCGCGTGACTGCGGTGTATCAATTGCAAAGGCAACAAGAACACAATCAGAGCCTGGATAGTCCCAAGGGCGGAAACGGTCACATTGCTCCCGTCCCGATGTATCAACCAAGGTCAATTCGACATGGCGCCGTCAACGGAAATGTCTGCCACAGTTTTTTTTGTTACCGTGAGTATGAATATTTAAGAGGTGACACTCGTCGTGCATTGAGGCTTACTACTGGAAATTCCCCTCGAATGAAGAAGGTGAATAACGAGGTCTGGAAAATACGTTGTCAGGGCTCAGAAAGGTCATGAGTGCAAGCTGCCAGAACCACCCTGCCGCAGAATACATCGCCTACAATAACGAGTTTGCGACGCAGTTTGACCATTGTCAGAGAGAAAGCAGAGTAAATGCCTTGTAGTGTGGGCTGTGGTGTAGTCTCGTACCAAGAAAACGTCCATGTGTGGACAGTCTTGTACTCAACCATCAGTTTATGATTTGAAGAGATTTGAGTTGCTCATCTTTGCTCGTATGACTTGATTTCCATGAAAAGCTACTGCCATAATCGTCAAGGATGACATCGAGCCTTTTCAAGCTTTACTGTAAGTGGCCGGGACACTTACCTCTCATTACTGAACCGAAGTCCAACCATTGGCCTTCGATGACGATGATTTTTACAACAGGTCCAGGGAGCCGGGTAGGTCCATGATATACCATGTGGCCGTCGATGGCGAAGATTTTTGCGCCAGATCTGTAGAGGACTTCTGACTTCCCCTAATGTCCGGTGTAGGTTGACGTGTATCCCGAGTTGTCGCGTGCCGTCGAGAAACTAGTCATTCAAAGTAGCTCGAGGTAAGGTGGAGAAGGACGCGCCTTGAAGGCTTAGAGTATGTGGGGATTGATCACACATGGAACCGTAGCCCAAGCCCTGTATGCCTGTAAGTATGAAGAAAGAATCAGGCACACAGCCCACTCTCGTTCTGACGCCGTTTAACTCATGCAATCCCATATACCTAGGTCTTCGACAGCAACTTAGCGTGGTTCGATATATCTGAACCCCTAGGCTGTTATCGATTCTGTGGCTTCTGCTGCGCATTTCATAAAAGAATGAGGAGCTGAGGAAGAGGAACGAAGATGCTACGTTGATTGTTCTTCAAGCAAGGAGAGGATCCTTTGGATGATTGGACAGTGCCACCTGTCCGCGACAAAATTAGAGTTTCATGACGCCAAGGGCTGTAGACAGTCGAAGCTTCGCCTCATTTTGCGACTGTAACTGCACTGGAAAATGGGATTAATAAAACATGACTCGTTGCATACTCCAGAGTTTATGCCAGGCCTTGAAATCAACCAACAACGGAGGGTGCATCAATTAAAGCCAAAGGGCCACTTCTCTAGGCTCAGTCCTACCCACCAGTCCATAGAACAATGGCTGTGATGAGAAGCAGGAGAGTGGAAGCAACTGCGTTGCTTGAAAGAGAAGAACATCGCATACGGCGCGGAGGAAGATCAAGGTTCGTATTGCAGTTAGAAGCTGAAAACTTTTGGTTCATGTCATTTTTACGCCTCACGGTCTAGCCTATCTCCATGCAAGGTGCTTTAAGTAACACGCTTGGCTTTGCGATAGCAATAGACAGTAATAGGCTGTGTTAAGAAGCTGGGTTCGTTGTCCCGGCAAGACTGAGCATACGCATTTTAAAGCATTATATTCCAGTGTCGGCTACTCTTACTCCTCCGCAGCGGCCTGTTTCTGTTTCGACAACTCCTTCATGCGGCGAACATAACTGAAATTAGGTTAGGGTACTCCGTACACACCCGACATTTGGAAGAGATACGCACTCGTCATACTGGCACCTGTCAAGCACCCATAGATTAGTTTATTTTAATTCAAAGATTGTTCAACTAGACGCACTTCTCATAGGTATGGCGTTCGTGGTCACATTCCCATGGCACGTAAAGATTTTGTTTCCGGCATACATTTAGCGGTAGCAGAAGGCTATGGCGTGACACCGAAAGATGTTGGAGTGGAAATTTCACAGGTGAAGTGAGCAGGAGAGACGGAATAGTTCAGGACCGTGTAGACTGGCAGGAGCATGAAAACGTACGCAGAACATGAATCTCTCCATCCCAGAGGCACCCTGTACGTCTTCAGGTCAGCTTGTGACGCTGTTGTCGAATTGGTCATGTTAACGGGTAATTTATAAAGAAAGAAGGCGGTAGTGAAGATAGACTGGGAACGACGGCGAAAGGATGGTCGATTCCGTCGATGCTGGAAACAACGAGCAAATTGTTTTGGTAAGGGTAGTGTAGACAAACAACTTCGATCTACCATCAATTTCTTCTGAAGATTCGTCGACTTCACAAACGCGCCTCTTCTCCCAAATTTCCCTCCTGACTTTACAGCTTCTATTCGAAAAAGGGAAATATTCTTGTGATTGGAACGGCGGTGGATTTAGGTTTGCCTTCTCTGCGTTACTGAACAATTTGGTCGACAAAGTAAAAAAATGAAGGCGAACTATAAGGTGAGCATTTCACCCATCATTAAGAAATTAAAAACCACATGCTAAAGCTTGTAATAGTTCTCAAATATCTGCGGAACTGTTTACCAACAGGGAAACATTCTCTTCACGCCCGATGGAAATACTCTTCTGAGCCCAGTTGGAAACCGCGTCTCTGCCTTTGATCTTGTAAAGTGCGTTATCACTCCATTTTTTTTTAGCAAACGTGTTTTAATATCTTTGCAGCAATAAGTCCTCTACGTTTGCATTCGAAAACCGGAAGAACATAGCCGCAATAGCTCTGAGTCCAGACTCTAATGTTCTCATTAGTGTGGATTCAGGTAAAGTCGTGGAAAAGGCTCGTCCTGCAAATTTATGGCTGAAATCTTCGCAGATGGACGCGCTTTACTCGTTAATTTCAGGCGCGGAGTGGTTCTACATCATTTCAACTTCAAAAAGCCAGTGAACGATGTCAAATTCTCACCTGACGGCAAGTTAGTAAACATTCGTGCATCGAGGCTCCGTTCAGGATCTAATCATATTCCCAAGATATATTGCAGTAACTCACGACTCGCACGTACAAGTCTGGAAAACACCCAACCATCTGGTTCGCGAGTTTGCACCATTCACTCTCCATCGAACGTACACTGGCCACCACGACGAAGTACTGAGCATTGAATGGTCGCCAGACTCAAAGTAAGTCGAAATCCGCCTTCCCCCCTGTTCTCACCTAAGCATCCCATTGACAGATGCTTCCTCACGACTTCCCGCGACATGACTGCTCGCCTTTTCACTCTGGATCCTCTCGAAGGCTTTCGACCAAAAACGTTTGCTGGACACAAAGATGCGGTTCTTGGAGCATATTTTTCAGCTGATGGGACGAGCGTGCGTTTTACCTTTATATAAATAGTTCCCCGCTGACCTCCTTGCATAGATCTACACTGTCAGCCGAGACGGTGCAGTATTCACATGGAAAGCAAAAGAGGACGAGATGGACACGGATGGTGACGAGCCCATACCCTCAACGTCCAACGGAACTGGCCTGGGCAATCGAATTGCCAACACTCGATGGGGAGTTCACAAGAGAAATTATTTCAACCAAGCTAACACAAAAGTCGTCTGCACGACATTCCACCCTGCCTCGAATCTCCTCGTCATCGGTTTCTCCACTGGAGTCTTTGGTCTCTGGGAGATGCCTGCTTTCTCCAATATCCACACACTGAGCATATCTCAAGAAAAAATATCGTCGGTCGCAATCAACTCTTCCGGAGAATGGTTGGCATTTGGTGCCAAGAAGCTAGGACAGCTTCTCGTATGGGAATGGCAATCAGAGTCGTATGTTTTGAAGCAGCAAGGCCACTTTTATGACATGAACACCCTTTCCTATGCTTCTGATGGTCAAACCATAGCTACTGGAGGGGATGACGGCAAAGTTAAAGTTTGGTCCACACACTCTGGCTTCTGCTTTGTCACATTTACAGAACATACCGCTCCTATATCTTCTGTATCATTCGCGAAGCACGGAAGTGTCCTTTTTTCTGCCTCCCTTGATGGAACTGTACGGGCCTACGACTTGGTTCGATATCGGAATTTTCGGACGTTCACATCCCCGTCACCCGTGCAATTCTCATGCCTCGCAGTGGACCCATCTGGGGAAGTAGTCGCCGCTGGTTCTACGGATTCTTTTGAGGTTTTCCTATGGTCGGTTCAGACCGGAAAACTTCTCGACGTTCTCGCAGGGCACGAAGGGCCGGTGAGTTCTCTGGCCTTTTCTCCGTCCGGGGCAAACCAATTGGCGAGCGGTTCATGGGATAAGACAATCCGAATATGGAACGTCTTTGGGCGTTCTCGCGCTGTTGAGCCCTTGACCGTTACATCGGACGTCCTATCCCTTGCCTTCCGACCCGATGGAAATGAGCTCGCTGCTTCTACTCTCGACGGCCAAATTACCCTTTTCGATGTCCAAGAAAGCAAGCAGACCAATGTCATCGAAGGGCGCAAAGACGTATCAGGAGGGCGCAAGGCTGACGACCGTGTTTCAGCTGCGAACAGCTCCTCGGGGAAAGCATTCAATAGTCTCGCGTACACTGCCGACGGCCGCTGCCTCATTGCCGGCGGAAACAGCAAATACGTGGTCCTCTATGATGTGAGGGAAGGCGAAGGCGTCATGGTGAAGAAGTTTCAAATATCAGAAAATCTTTCACTAGATGGCACGGAAGAATTTTTGGACAGCAGGAAGGTTAATGCAGCCGGTATTAACACCGATCTGATTGACATGCGTGGGGATGAGAGCGACCTAGAGGATAGGATGGACCAGAGCTTGCCCGGCGCAAGCCGTGGTGCTGGGGACATGTCAATACGTCGATTCAGACGTGAAGCACGGACTAAATGTGTACGCTTCTCTCCAACAGGCCGTGCATGGGCAGCAGCGTCAACAGAGGGCTTGTTGATCTATTCGCTAGACGACACCGTTACGTTCGACCCGTTCGATCTTTCGATCGATCTCACACCTCAGGCTGTCGTGGAGGTGCTTGCTAGCCGAGAATATCTTAAAGCCCTGGTCATGGCTTTCCGCCTCAACGAGAAGCCCTTGATACAGCGTGTTTATGAGGCTATTCCACGCGGAGATATTCGACTAGTCGCACGACAACTGCCTTTCCTCTATGTTCCTTTGCTTCTACGATTCGTCGCAGAACACCTGGAGAACACACCTCACTTTGAATTTGATTTGGTGTGGGTCAACACCCTGCTCATGTCGCACGGGAGGGTCTTGAGGGACAGATCAGGGGAGTACGCGAGCGTTTTCAGGGTTCTCCAGAAGGCTCTATCAGACTCTGAGCAGTCAATATCAAAACTGTGAGTACACCTGTTTCCAACCCTATAGCAATCTTTGACGAAAGTCTATTTCCAGATGTGATGACAACAGCTCCGCTTTGTCGTATTACATAGATCAGTCGAAATCTCAAAATGCAGATATCGAAATGGCCTAAAAGCTTTTGCAGAGATATGGGTCGATGCGCTGGTCTGAAGGTAGCCTAACTATAATTAAGTAATCCAACCTGCAATACAATTTTCGAATCCAGTGGGTTTCACATCCGAAGTGTTGATATGTCCAGCCTGAAGAAGCGCAGCGAAGGCATAAAATTTTATGTTACATTGAAAATACAAGTACAACAGGCGTTCGTTAATCAGATGTGTGGTTTTACAGAGATACAACTGGAGATATAATGAACAGAGGACTCGACTTCGATTCTTCAAGAGGTGTGGTACCAGCCACCGATTTCGGGCATTCAACGACCAAACCTCATAGCTGGGGGATGATCTCCCCAATCACGCTTTCCTTAGGCCTTGGTCACCTATCAGTCTCCGTGATGTATGTGCGCACTACGGCTTACCTACCATCATTCTTGTGGCGATTCTCTACATCGCGGTAGCCGAGCCAGTAAACCAAGCTCGTGATACCAATGAGGGCTGCGATGCCCATCATCTATTAAGGCCATTCTTACCTTAGAAGGAGAGTCGTGTGACTGTGCGTCAAGATGCCCACCGTGTTATTGTTGCCACGATTGCCTGCTCCCATACCACCCATACCACCCATGAACCGGTTCGCGCCACCGGCCATCTGCCGTCGGACAAGAGTGTGTCGCAACATTGTGTAAGGGTCTTATATACTGTGTGCTGTGTGGATGTGCTGTTTGCGCGTGGGATGGAATATGAGACATGCGACCTTTGGCCTTTTATATGCTTTGAGTGAAAAGACGTCATCATCAGGCGCGATCAAGTAAACACTCAAAATCAGCGGTAAGCAGGAAAACACACTCAGATGCACCCAGTAATTAGCTAGATATCGTACAAGAATCATAGTCACAGAAATCTGATAAATAGGAGTAGTCGTACACTCTATGATCATAAGAAACGGTTCGTATTCAACTCGAGTCCTTTTGCCATTCTCAACATAACAATATTTGAAGTCAAACTTGAAAACTAAAAATTTTGATGTCGGTATCAGAGCTCTTAAAGTAAAATGGAGAACATACCCCGTTGCCCAAGAATACCTGCGCCCTCTCCGCGATCGCCATATCCACAGCTGCAGCGACCTGTATCTGTTTTGGATCCAATGACAAATCGTGTGTACTGCGCATATCTTCCCAACCGTCGATCAACAGCGCCCTCTTGAGCCCACTCAACCAGAAGCCCCAAGCATTTGTCAGAACATACACCCTCTTTAACCCTGGATTCTCCCTCCTGACGGCAGCGAGGCGTGATACGAGCTGCTCAACCGTCGGAAGGCAATGTTCCATGTAGTATTCTTTATACTCGGCGCTGTCGTATGTATATTGGGATGAATTGAATCTGTCTGGCAGCCCTGGGAACTGATTGAGCCCGTTGTATTCGGATTGCCATCCAGCCAAGCGAGGGCAGTGCCGACTGTAATCGCCGCGGCGAAGGTGGACTGCGACAAGGCCAGAAAGCGTACTGTTCGCAGATAAGTCGTATAACTCTTCTACGGACTCGGGTTGAAGGATGGGAAAGTTGCGTAACACGGCAGAGTGTACAAGCGGGGACCATAAAAAGCTTTTGACGATGGGTGAGCGTGAGAGCTCTGGCCATAACGAGACCATTCTTTCACTATCAAAGAAGCTGAGTATTACATGAAAGATGGAAAGGGGAATAATTAGACTAGAGGCTGGAGGCTGGGTTGAAACATACAGAACATAACACTCACGAACGATCAAAAATGACCTTTTCACTGGAATCAATCTCTACGCAATCGTCTTTCACAGTGTTGAGACGATCGGCCCACCAGTCGACTAGTGCTTTGCCATCTGCGTCGTCCGGCATATCTCTCGAGCTGATAACGCGCCTTCTCTCAGGGGTGCAAACCATTCCCCAAAACTCTGCGCTAACAGATGGGCGCTCCGTTGCCACCATTCCTGCAGTAGGTCCAGAAATAAAGGCGTTCAAAGGTAGCCGCACTGGGCGTAAGGCAAAGTCGTAAAGAGTGTATTCGAAGGGCAAATGGGACCAGACGTAATCTTCAAACACGAATGAGCGACCAGATCTCTCGGCCACGTAGTTCATGAGGAGCCTGAAGTAACATCCAAATTAGCGTGAGCATGCAACCACAGTTCTAGTCTACGCACGCTTCCTGAAGTATGTTATTCAGCCCATGTCCCCATAAATGTCCTGGGAAGCGAAGGTATGACCTATGTTCCTCACGCGCGCGACTAACATCATGCTGGGGGAAATTTCGTTCGAAATCGCGGATATCAGCGAAGCTGGGGGGAATTCCTGACCAGAGGACCCCGAGGAGCAAGAAAATGGGTATTACAGCGACGAAGGCCAGTATTCGTCGTGCGGTCGAATGACGTAGGCATCTCCATAGCCTCGAACGTCGTCTACTACGCTGGCCGTGATTTGAATGGGAGGTGGGTAAGTCTGTGGCGAGAAGTTGGTACTCCTCCTCCGAGTTTCGGTGGTCTGGGCTGTCCGTGAGCCTTCTGGGAATAAGCCCATGCAAGACGTCCATGGACGCAAGCGATGTGGCGTCAATTACTTCGGTATCGTTGACTGTGCGCAGGTCTTGAGCGACCTAGTGAGGAAGCATCTATAGCGGAACGTGGTGGGAACTCTGTGGCAGTTCGGTTTGGCACTATAATAATAATAGATGTACGTCGGAGCCTTCAGTATTAGATTCCGCAGTATTCGGCTCACTCCGCAGCCTATCCTCCCTGGAAACTCTCCTGAACACCCGAGCAACATCGTACAACCATCTTTCCATTCATATCAGCATAAAAAGCGTTTCTCTTAGCGAGGCTGAAGAACTAGTTCGTGGGGGAGGCTGGAGATATGATATAGAGTATAGGTTTTGTCTCCGATTACAAATCAATTTATCAATAACACCTCGGTTACGACTAACTCTTCTCGGACTGATTATAAGTATACTTACCTCTGGCTTCATGCCATTGCGAAATACAACGTTCTTGGCCCACAACGTTCAACATTGGAACCCTCAGTAAAAATAGCTGGTTTAGCAAACGGTGGCACCTCGTCATCGTTTGATGGCATCTTCAAAACTCCAGCTCGTTTCTACCTGAGGTCATTGGAGACCAGACCCATGATCAGAGAGACCCATATCTCTTATAGATTAAGCTCTTCACACACATTCATTCATTGAAGATTTAGGTTCTTGCAGCCATGCCGAGTGCGTATCTGATGGTGCGCATCCGATAGACTGCTACTATCTTTCCTTAACTGCGTGGTCATGGTCTGTCATGATCAGCGTGGATACCACGCTTCAACTCCTGGAAACACTTTGATGGGCGGGCAGCCTGCGAGCACATCTTGAAGCTAGACTGGCCCAAGGAGCATTGAAGCCTTTTGGGCACATTTCCATCTTCTCGAAGCTCAAACAATGACGAAGACATACATAAACGAGAACCAAATGCTCTATATTTGTCTTCCAACTCGAGTTATAGGTGCTGTGTGCCGTGTCCAGGAGTACGTGATTCAAGTTAACAGGAAATTTTATACAAACGGCCATGCTCCTATAGACTTAGGCCTCAGTGACTCTTTATCTTGGCATCTGGGCACCCGGTGACTATCGGGCTTGAACACCGGTGCAGACAGATTAAGAACTCACAATGCTGGAAGTAGACCTCCTGCCAAGCTAATCGCATGTTGCAAAGAGGTCTACTGGAGATATTTCCTTGCGACAAAGATTCTTACAGACCTTTCCCGATTGCATGACGAATTATTCGAATTCCAGGCCGCCGCCGCGAGTTGAAGGCGCACCTTGCCCTAGTGGAGCCTCTCATGAACAGGGTGGCTTCCTGCATCTATCTTCAACCTTAGCTTGAGCCGGGTGTTGTCATTCCTCCGAGAGCCCAAGAGTAACTACCAATAGAAATGTCACTTATCGTTGTGTTCGCATTGGAGCGATGACGATTTGGAACCTCGCCAGGCAATGGCTAACTTCCCGAACTTAGGGATCCTTCCAAGAACCATCGACTGCATGGCGACTGGGTAACGACGATTTCTTTCGTTGGAGATTGCACGAAGGATCGAAGCTATCCTGGTACACCTCATGAGTATTCTTATCGCATCGCTGAGTAGATTCTGATCTGGCCTACCGCATTTTTACTCTTCGCGGCACTGACAGTGGCGAAACCCTCCCTCCATCGACACATATACCTGGATATAGACATGGTCGTCCCACAATCCACACAAGCCTGTATTCACGCATCCGAGGATGCGGTTGTTAGGGAATTAACGAGGCGCCGCATCGCGCTTCACTCGGCCGCTGAGTCACTCGGAGCCCATTGCAGAACGAATTTCTCTCATTCCCTACATTTTTTAATAGATGAGCGACCCTAGAAATACATTTATGGGGTGCTGCGAGTAGGAGCCTACGCACGCTGGTGAATGATGTTCTCTTCTCGTCGACATTTCTTGATCGATGAGCGACCCTAGAAAAAACTTTCGGGGTGCTGCCAGTAGTAGGAGTCTACGTGTGCTGGTGCATTCTGAATGGGTATGTATTCTTCTATGTGTACAGAAAAGAAGCGCAGTATTAAAAGGATGGGCAATCTCGCCGTCCGGCGTTCTGCGTTTAGTCACCGTTCAATATGTCAAGAATAGGATCGCTTTCGCTAACGCTTCCTCGCATGACACCAGTGAATCAATACTAATCAGTGGCAAAGACGTTTGACACTTACTGAACATTGTATCAAGTGCTTCTGAACATATAAACCATGTGCCGTACATGGCAGGGCTGTTCTGAAATGCCGCCTAGGATCCCCTTCGTAGCATCGGCGGCGGGCGGTCTGACCGCCTCAACAAGGTTGAAAAGGCACACACACACACCTTACTACACGTCTATGACATCACATTAGTCAAAGTATGGATATTCATTACAAGGCGCTTCCCAATCTTCTGCCTTTGTTCAAGCTAAGTTCTATGAGCTCATGAACTGTTTAGTGCACCCTATCGAACCACACTAGGCCCAAATCTGAGGTCTTTTGCACCTCAAAACACGTTCTTCCTTTAGAACAATGATCATGATGAGAGTGACATGGTTAACCTGATTCCTACCATTAGGCCCTAAGTTTGTTGCCAAACTTTCATTACCCTCCTTCCTTTTTCCCTGTTCCAAATGAAAGTCGCTAGCAGCCATCGAAGGCAATCGTGAGAGCACTCAGGCTTGCTCAGGTTCCTAGAAACCTCCGGATCGTTCGAACTACTCTGTATCCGCATCCAATACGTTTAAAGCATGCCTAGTCATCATACCCGTCCTCCTGACCTCTTGTGTGTCTTCAGGGAACAAATATGACAGCTCCTCTTTGTTTGTGGCGCCAATTTCTGTTGGATGGCGCATGCGGCCATGCCATGTGGACTAGTGATGCTGATGCTGTGTTGAGACTGCACAGCAGTATCAGTATCAGGATCAGCACCCTGGAATTAAATGAATCAATGGATCGCGGCAGAAACATGATCTCGTGCAGGAATGTCATCAAGACAACAATATTCTACGGTGTTAGAAGGAAATAAGAAGTACGCGTGGCGGGACCCAAGCCCACCAAGTCCCGAGTGCAAATCGCACATGGGTCACTCGCGTTCGCGTTCGCAATTGAATGACTAGTAATTGCCAGTTCTGAATAGAGTACAAGCATTATCTTCTTTGAATGTATATACCTAGAGACAGGAGTGAGCGCAGCCACATCGGCATTTAATATCACCCTTCGCGGAATGCGCCGATCTACGTGAACCGCCGACGCGCTGGTCTTGTATTTGGGGTGCTCATTGAATAACATGTTGTTCTGGTCTTCTATAGATCTAGGCAACACTGGGTGAACTACGTCACCTAATACTTACTCCACAACCACCTCCCAACACCCGCAGCTAAACTAAATGAGCAGCGGCGCACTCTTCTGCGACCAGTCACAGAAGGAGGACCCAAGTAGTTTCAGGCGCGCGGTTCAGAAAAGAAATTTGAAGAGGATCGGAGGACGATAGAAATCCCGAACCGAGCCTGGTTACTTCGTGTCAGTACATGTCAGTTTCTAAAGGACAGCGCTTACCTAGTCGTGTGCTCGTATCCTCGATTAAGTTTTCTCGTAATGTGCAAATTGAGGACATCTTATTTCTGGTGAAGGGTACCCAAAAGATTGGCGAATGGTGTCGTTATGGGCGATGGAATGGATACAGTGACGTCATTTGAGCATCATCGATATATTGACCGGCAAGTATACCCACATTCATGAGAAGAGAGAATGCGGTGTTTGGAAGATGATAATATTATGGGCGATGCGATGGTGTGACGTATATGCAAGCAGACAGAGATTATATGTGTATGGCTAGGCTGACTAGAGCGTTCTACTGGTATCAATCAAAGAGAATAGAATAAGGTCGAAAAAATCCCTATTAGCTATCTCGGGGTAAACGGCAAACGAAACGACGAGGAGAAATGGAAAACGCAAAGGAAGAGAGCAAAACATGAACCCAATATAAATGACTATGCAACAAAAAGACGTCTGAACGTGCTGAGAGTGAAAATGGAGAGTCGATTGAACGGCAGGCTGAGCCAGTCCATGACGGCCGAGGACCGACCAGCGGTTGCTACTCGGCAGACTTTTTGAGTGAAAGTGCCAGCCGTCCGCATATGTGTATGTCCATGTGCAAACGAGAAGATCGCTTCTCAGACCAACATATCGTAATGGCTTGGAAGTCCGTGTCGGGTCAATGTAGAATGGGACAGGGCGATGGTGTGCAGAGGCTTGGAGGATGGGGTGGGCCAAGCAGGCATGCGGTGTGCGTAGCAGAGACCAAGGGCGCATAAATAGATAGAGACGCGTGTATGCGAACGACAGTGTGCGGTGAGGTTGGATGACCAGGAATCCACATGGGTCTCTCTCATCTGCGTGCAATGAATCGCCAGTAGTTGTTATTCGGTGGCTGAATGGGTTCGAGTCAGATAACGATGAAGGGTAAAAAAAAAAAATGTCGTAGACGTACCGCTGTGCCAGGGTTAGAGTCATCTGCAAGATATGGACACGATTAGGTGTCGAAAACGAAAAAGATGAAAGGAAAAAACTTACGGTCTTTGACACACTCCCAGATGTCGACGCATTTACTTCGTTGATCCCAGATACAGCATTGGCTGTAGATCTCCCAGTGGACGTTGAGCTCCCAGATGCGCGTTGAGTTTCCTATTACGACGCCAGGCATTGATTGAGGATGGGGAGGTGATGAGGGGGGCGACAAGGTGAATGGAGGGGCAAAGTAGTACCGGGCTCTGGGTTATATATGCATGACATACAGCGGCGCATCCCGTCCGTAAAGCTAAAAAAACCAACAAAATTCAATCTAAATCCATCTATAATGACATAACTTCCTCCCTTGCCTTTTTGGGGTTACATAGATCTTCCTACCCAGATTATCGGATCTCCTCCCGCCCATCCCTCCTCCACGAGGCTGCCTTTATCCTGGTCTTTCACTCTCTTTCATTCTCATCCCCGTCATCAGCACAACTCGTGCAGAGCGTGAGGTCTCTTGGGATAACACAGCCTACGAACAGCTCGTTTCCGGCTCGGTTACGGCTTATTCATGCTGGATTTAGGCATATATGCCCAGCACAACGGTTACCGAGACGACGACGTCATCAATCATCCAGAATTTTCCCACCTGTCCTCGGGAACGTGCTGGTCCACGCAGCTTGGCGTGACGCTGATATGATAGATCGTGTACTTTCATCGTGATATCGATTCCATCCACTCTGCGAGACTTTCTTGCCCAACCAGCTAGATATCGCCGTCCCCAACCAGCTGACCTTCCATCGATAAGTGTGCGACTGCAACTCGTGCGTACCTTCTAACATTAACAACGATCACACATATGGACTTGCCTCGGCAGGTTTACGACACTCAATCTTTGGAATGGATAGTCCATACCTGTTCCTGGTTGGCAGACGACTCCCATGGATACGCGACCTTTCTGCCGCGGTTTCCACACGACGCGTCTAATGTGTAACTGACTAACTTGAGGGTCCAAGCTCTACGTGAGTTCATGCTTCCAGATTCTTTCTCCTAGACCTCAACGTAATATTTATGTAGTTCTGCTATCTCATTTGCGGTCCCATGAGCAAGTCTTGAAACGTTTTTTGAGTAAATATTATGTAGTTTACACACGGGCCGGCGCCGTAGTCTGCCCGCCGGAGGCAGTGAATATCTGGGAAAAAGATTGACAAAGGCGGAACTCGTCATTTTAGGTACAACTTTTTAAAAGCACACGAGAAGTAGGAATTATTTCGGCTTTGTTCTGCTTCAACTTGGGTCTGTTCCCGCTGCTGCGCATGCGCATGGCAGGTGCCTGTTTGACACGGATTTATAAATTATAAAAACTAAGAAACTGTGAAACGACGGCGCTAGCGCTCATGCCGCAATCTACTACTGCGAAAGAAATCCAAGCCCCCGTTAATACTGGATCATTCAACTCGTGGTTAACGCTCTGAACATGTAGACCCGACCAGACGCTGACTTCGACGATGGATATGGAATCAGCCGATGTCGACTAGCCACCGAAAAAATATCGACAAATACGGAATTTGTAAACGCTGTTCCTTTTTGCATTTACCATCCATTCGAATTTCGGACCGACTCTTGTGCCCGAAGCCTGGAACCTAATAGCAGGTCATTGCAACGGACTACGAAGAGGAATTGATCGAACTTTCTCTCAACTTCATTCTATGACCCCCAATATTAAGCTGGATACACCGAAACGGATGGTGAGGTGCTTTTTTTTCCCTCGGGCATTACTACGCCTCTAGTCGAATTGAAATTCATTTTGCCCGGTTTTTATAGGGCGCCGGGTTCACGGCTGTCCTTCTGGTGGCAGGAGTTACTTTTTATTTTGCGAAACGGAACATAGCGGGAAAGAGAAGAATGGATCTTGACGAGTATCGGGCCTGTATGTGCAATTTTCCTTGTAATTTCCGTTGACTTATCCCGAATCGGAGCTGACTCCAATCCTTTGTCTTTCTATAGCCGCGACACCATCTCAGGCACAACCTGCTGAGCTGACCAAGCGCGACTAACTGCTATTCCAGCCAGCCTACGCGCCCCTACGCGTCGAAAAGTACATCACATGACGTGAGCGTAGCAAGTGTCTCGGACGCGCCTAGATCGCTGAGACATTCCCAGCGTCTACGTAGATTCAATTTTTTTTTATTTCTAACTGGCTTCTCGTGTGAATCAAGTTGCAGTATCCATCCACAACCCCTATTTCTATCGAACCACCCTCAAATTTTTTCATCCATGGCTAACGTTCCTAAGGGAGCGCCAAGACTCACATCTTTGAGCGCCGGTCAGGTGAGTGACTGCGTACGGTATCTAGCCTAGGTAGATCAGCTAAACTATGCAACGAGACTGTGCTCTTTGGGGGTTCAATCGTCGCCGCTAGCCTCGGCGGTTTCTATTGGAATCTTCGCCGCATGCAAGCTAAAAAAGCTGAGCGCGGCGATCTTCCTCATTGTGCGTCTGACTCATACCATTCGATCATCGGTAGACCTTTGTCTGATCTATCTTCGCGCAGACGAGTATCTTCTTGCCCACGTTGCCTCCCGCGGCTTGGCCAACCCTGTTCCAGGCGCTGCTGAGGTCCCACTCGCGCGTCACCAGCGCCGCGCCAGTCCGCTTCCTGCCCCTGTGAGGGACCACCTTGACCACCGCACGACGGTCGCAAATTACCAGCCGTCGCCAAACTCGAGCGACGTTCGTGGTCGCCTCGAGCAGCCCACGCCGCAGCGCGCCAAAGCACTGGGCAGTGACCTCGTGTATACGAAAAGCCCTGATTATGTGAAGAGCTACGAGAAGGTACAAGCGAAACACGGTACTGTTGGTGTCATTCCCACAAGGGAGAAGACGGAAATGCCTGAGGTTTTTGGGGTCTCGCCATGAAGAAAGCGGCAAGTTCGAACGTTCAAAAAATGAACAAGTTTTGTAATATGTCAACTGTACTTCTAGTTTATGATGGCAGCAAGCTTGTCAAAGTATGCCACTGTGCTTATGAATTGCTATTTGTTTTCTAACAATGAACACCAATGCATTGGACATTAAGATGTAAATTTAATGTCGAATACAGGAATTAGTACTTGGCACAACAGTTAAATTGTCCCTGTTTGGATCAGCGATTTCTGCACCTCCGTCATGCTGCAAAACTTCCGCCGCTGCACTCTCAACTCCAGCCGGCATCTACTCGCATGCAGACGTTTCTCATTCACCGCCTATCGCCGCACTGACCCGTGGCCTCTACCCGGTACCCCAGAACACCTCGCAAAGACCACAACACCAGAAGCGGAGGCCAATGTTCCCCCCGCACGGCTACCTCGCCCAAACGAACCCATAGACACGCTTCGCGCGCGACTCGTGTACCAGTCACGCAAACGAGGGACTCTGGAGAGTGATCTTCTGTTGAGCACGTTTGCACGGGATAATTTGAGTACAATGACCGAAGGGGAACTTAAGGAGTATGATAGAGTGAGCACACTGCTTTTTCTTGGCATAATTTTTCTTCTTGACTAACGGGCATCAGCTATTGGATGAAGCGGACTGGGACATCTACTACTGGGCAACGGGCAAGAAGACACCTCCGGAGCGATGGACGAACTCGGAGATCCTGAGACGGATTGTGGTACATGCGAAGAATGAGGGCAAGGTCGTGCGTCTGATGCCCGCCTTGTAGTGTGTTCATTGTAAGAGTGTATTCTATACACTACACTACAAGACATGACAAGGCAGATCTACTACTCTTTAAGGATAGAACTGCGCCATCTTGGCGGGTCATCGATGGAGAGCCCAATTCAAGGCAATGTCAACCATTTCTCAATAAGCTTTCCAAGATTTGGGGTGCCAACCCCTGATGGAGGATGTCAATACGCATTGAAATCTCCTGGGCATACCGAACGTACCAGTGGCAGGGTCCCATCCTCTCACACTAGCTCCCGATGTCAGTACAGCTTATGCGGTGTAAGGTCCGTAAGGAAACTCACGCTTCGAATCCTCCTCCACCTTCGCCATGCACTACAATTCGGCGTAGCAGTCAGTACGCAGTATAACATGGTCCGCATGCGCATTCAGCAACTCACGGCCCCTACATCCTTGGTTGGTTCCATTCGTAACATCATTAAATGCATCGGCGAAGGCTGGGGAATATATCTACCCATTTCCTCTCCAGTAAAGAACTCCCAAAACAAATGAATATGCACGTACCGCTGGGTTGATGAATCCTACAGGCTTCTTGCCCACAAGGAGACGTGCGTCGTTTACCAGAGTAATGATCGAAGCGACGGTAGGTACTGCTCCGGAAGTTCCACTGCTGAGAATGACTGAACCATTGTCGACGTTAACGAACGAATTCCTGTTGATGCCCAATGCAGAACCACCCCCAATGCAGATCCACCCCAAAAATCAGCACGCCTAGACCCATGCAAGCAAAAGCAGAAAAGCCGCTTACGCGTTTGCGCTCAAATCCGGATAAGCACGCTATTAAACACACGTTCGATTCAGTGAGCACCATTTCCAGAACGAAGTAACAGTCGAAAGCGCCTCTCGCACATACCCCACTCGCATTGAACAGTCCTAACTTCTTTGAATCGCTCTTCTTCAGCCCCTTCAGATAATTCTCCACAGCCTGTTTCTGGTACGCCGGAGCAGGAAAACGGTTACTAAACCCGCCTCCCCCGGACTCGAAGAACCCAGGGATGACCTCTTGGTTCCAGACCTCTTCACTGCCAGGAACAGCTTCCGCCCCGGACATGACCTGGGTCCCCCCGACGACCGTAACCCACGGACACGACGCAGGCCAGGACGGTGCAAAGTGCGTGGCGTTCGGGGTCATCGTCCCTGGATTGCTCAGCTGTTAGAACAGAATTCAACAGAAATGAAGCGCACGGAAATGAAGCGGTGTAAGTCGCCAAAAATGCTCTTATCCGCACTCAGAGCCAGGCACTGACAAACGAAGTCCGGGAGAGTAGGCAAGCGTGAATCACAAGGGGAAGTGGAGAGGAACGAACAGTGTCGAACACACGAAGTAAGTAACAAACTGAAAGAATACATGCCATTTTCGTCGAGACAATATCCGCTTTGCACCCCACTTGCGCCAGTGTTTCCAGCAGCGTAAAGGACGGTGATGCCCATCAACCCTAGTTTCCCGAATTCTGCACACTGGCGCTTCAAGTAGAACTGCGGAAAACGGTGTTCATAGTCCGCCTGTGAATTGCTCACAACATACGGTGCCTTCACAGTTCCGCATGAGTGAGCATTGTACCCGCCCGGAAGAGGATTGGGAAGCGTTGGGTCGTATGTGAGGTCATCTCCACCTTGGGAGGTGCAATACGACGCATCAACGGCATCCAGCCATTCATTTGCTGTACGGAATTCAGCTAAATGATTATAGAAAAAAAATTGTGTTAATGTCAACCGTTTAAGTGGCCACAGCGTGAAGGGAGCGTACGAATTAGGGAGTTCCCGATTTGGAGAAGCTGAACAGGTTGAGGCTGTACGAGACTCATAGCGTACTGGAGGATCCACCCAGCTTCTCCACCATCTGTATTCACATCTTGTTCTAGACTTCCTGAACAAGGTTTAACGGATATTTGACGATAAGCGAGAACTGCAGCTGACCTCCGTCTATCGACACGAGCTCTGGAGACGTGCCTACTAAGGATGGAGAGTAATTCCGGAAAAAGGAATCCAAATCGGATTGAAAATATATATTGGAGTAGTAATTGACTGTGGAGCGCGTGCGAGTGAGAGAGAGGAGTGCATGTGACTTATTTTGGAGACTAACCAATTCCCAAGCTGTTGCGACTTGTGGCTTGAGGAGTGTATGACATATTGTACAGGGTCTTCAAGCATTCTGGTGTCACCGCCTCATCACAACCAGCTGAAGCGCTGATGGCCTTCTTGATGTGGTACCGCCCTTGGTCTTGAGGTCTCAAGTCGATCAATTCTGCTCGTTTAAGCCCAGCAGACGATTTAGCAATGTAAAAATTCATGTCTACCGTAGGCGTCATGAAGTCCACCAAGTCTGAAATGCTTTTAGGGAGTGAATACGCATCACAACCTGTACAAATCAGAATAAATTCAATACTCTCGTTCGTGATGGCAAACACATACCATAATGTTGCTGTCCATCCTCGCCTGAGTCCTCATCCCGTCGAAACAGATAGTATCTAGTCTTTAAGAGCCTCTCGATTTCACTCACACTCACTCCTGTCACCTCAACCCATGTCCCACCCCGATCAAGGCGAATTCTTCCTCTATCGACGCGTTCACCTTCTAACCATTCCAGCACGGAAAGTAGGGCCTCTCGAGGAGGTGAAAACGTCTCCATAACGCGAGCTGGCTCCCAGTGATTTCCATATTCTGTGCTTGCTGGATCTGATACGGCGAGAAGCGCATCGGGAAGGAGGGAAAGGCCACTTTGTTTCAGGGCAATTCGAAGTGGTGGAAGACGTGTGTTAGGCGGTAAACGTCGGACGGCCCGGAACTTGTCTCCGTTGCGCCTGTCATGGACGACTGTTGGTGTTATGGACGGCACGTCAGTGAGAGGTGTTGGATAAGTGGGAGTTGAAAGTAGGAGGACAAGCAACAAAGGGAAGTGTGACAAGAGACGCATTGTGCAATGTAATGGGTAACCTGTCCATAGGGCGCAGAATTTATTGGAAGCGGTGGAGATGGGTAAGAACATTGATCAGGACTGCGCCTGTCAAATGCAAGTGCCATGCATAGGGAATCTGCTCATCTCTTGCGCAGTCCTCGGGACAAGAAGCTGTAGCATCCCCAATTGTTTGGGAAACTAAAAATAAGTAGTTGTATTCGCGCACAGAGATTTTGAATAAGTAATGATGCCAAGCAGGAAGGGAGGCCCGCTGGAGTAGGTTGGGGGGAAACGTTCAGACTTCACAGGTAGCATACGAAGTCTGCGACGATCATCGAAAAAAGCAAATGAAGGCGCATCAAGTAGAAGGTGTTGACAAAGAGTACAAGTCATAGCTTAAAAGTCGGCTCCTATATATGAAACCAAGTTCTGTACGAGACCTTGGCCTTTAAAACACTATCTGCGGCGCGAGGAATTTGAAGGTTCAGATCTGCATGAGCATTGAATTGTCTAGAGAAAAATTTTATGAAAGACATACTCAACAAGACTCTTTCTTTCTTATTTCCAAGGCAAAGGTCGGTCCGAGAAACTGAGGCTATGAGATCCGGGAGAGTAACGGGTTGGAAGCACGAGAACGGCGACAATACAACATGTAAAACACTAATAATCCTTTGAAGCAGGTAAGAAAGATGTTCTGACGGATACATTGCTTGCTTAAATGATAAGAGTAGTTGCCCCGACCATTCTAAGGACATCCATCAAGTCAATGGGCCAAGATGGGGTTGAAGGGTATCGCATTATAGATTACGCTCCTTAGCTACGTGACACTGGTTAGCTCAGGAGTCTGATGAATGATGTGTTTGAACAGACGAAATAACACCAGAGGAAGTACAAGTTGTGACGACAATAATCAATGGAGAGGCAAAGTTAGTTTGTTGTCACGGTCACAATCACGAAAGTGTGACTCACGCGCTCACAAGTAGTGTGCGAATTGTAAGTACTCAGCATGCTCTTCCTTCATGCTCTCTACAAATTTTAATTCATCGAATTCGCTTTTACCGCCGATCTTCGGCAGTATGTCTTGAGTCTTTATTATCGATCCAGCCAGATTGGATGTTTTTCAATCTGACTCCTCACGTACTCACGATGGGCCGATGTTTAATTCTTTAAAACAGTCTTTTCATCTCGTGTAAGAACGGTAGAAAATTTAACCTTCACAGAGCAGACACCCCCGGACCGAAGACATAGAAGATATCATCTACTCCCAAACCTACGCACGCGGCTTCGGACATCTAGTTCTGAAGGCTTGACAACACGATGGTCTCTGTACAAAATCAATGGAAGGTACTCACTATTAAATTTAGTATGTCATATATTCATGCAATTGTTAACATTCTTTTGTTATACCTTCAAGTCGCTCAAAGTGCTCATTCCGCACCTAGTATCCCTGTTTGCATAGTGTTAATGGTCGACGACATAGTCTTCTTTGAGGCGATGAATTGTTTTAGACACATTTTCTCTTCAAAGGCTTATCGTGATAAGCCCAACTCGTTGCTCAATTCAAGCTGTACACTTACATTGACAAGTATGGTGTTCCTTGCTTCTCGGAACCGATTAGACTTACATGCTATCGACAGTGGCGTTCCTTTGGTCCACACAGCTTGAAACAAAATTTTCGTCTTTACAAGATGGTTCTAGCAGTGTCACTTTGTGCTAGTGAGTCGCGCCTTTTGCTTCTTAAAGATGAGTCTCAGATGTATATAGTTTCATGCTGGTTTCATGCAGCAGTACGCACACCACAGTTCATATCTAGCTAACGAGCTGATCACTACATCATTCCAGGCTCCTATATGGCTTCCATAAGATAAAATATTCCTAATGTCCCTTTTTCAAATGTCTGACAGGTTTAGAAGTTCAGAGCACTTTTTTATATCAACATCCTCGGCGAGTCTGTCTATGTAACATCTCGCACAAACACCGCTGGAACATAAGGTACCTACGGAGATGAAACCCGTTTTATAATCGGAGCTCGTCGAACCTTTCAGGGATATTCTTCCGACTCCGGCCATTCATCTATAAAGGCACTGCAATGTTGACCTACGAATGTTCATAGCCCTGTTACCGCAATGTTTGTGCGCATATTGCACCTTGGCCTTCTTCCACTGGCGCTCGTTGGTATTGCCAGCGCTAACACTGTCACCAGTTTGGAGATTGTTAACAAGTTAATCGACCCCGACATGTTCCCACGCCCGTAAGTGTAGCTCGTCGTCCAACTAATCTATATAACTAATCATCGCGCAGAGCCGTTCTTGCAAATGGCACATATCCGGGGCCGCTGATTGTGGGCAACAAGGTAAAATCATTCTACGCTACCCCTCGGCTGAAGTTGGCATTGACCTTGGTGAGAATTAGGGCGATCTCTTTACGATCAATGTAACAAACTCACTAACGGATCCGAGGATGCTAAGAGCGACGAGTGTTGTAAGAAACTCTACACCGTTTAAAAACAATTTTCGGTACTTACTTTTGCCCCTCTAGCATTGGCATGGTATCTTCCAAAACGGCACAAACTGGGCTGATGGAACTGCAATGGTTACTCAGTGTCCCATCGTTCCCGGAAATTCTTTCCTGTACAATTTCAGTGTTCATGACCAGGCAGGGACCTATTGGTACCATTCGCATTATTGCAAGTGATTTCTTTTGAGTGTCTATTTTCCTTCTTACGTTTAATAGCCACCCAATACTGTGATGGGCTTCGTGGTCCAATGGTCATATACGACCCCGATGATCCATATCTGGGAGCGTATGATGTCGATGACGGTAAGTTTCAGGCATTGTCGAGCTGGGCCGGTTTGTGATGCTTACAATTCTAATATCGCAGAATCTACTGTTATTAGTTTATCAGACTGGTACGAGTTATGACATGTTCAAAATGTAACACTACTAATACACTACGTAGGATTCACGTAGCGTCTCCAACGCCGATGAATTCCAGCCACTCTTTGTCCACGCTTATAAATGGCAAAGGTCGCACAATGTGGAGCGAGGTTACTCTGAATACTTTGGCTCCATTAGCTGTCATCCACGTCGAGGCCGGAAAAAGATACCGTTTCCGCCTCATCGGTCTCTCCTGTGACGCCCCCTTCAATTTTACAATCCACAACCACCAAATGACCATCATTGAAACCGATGGTGAATACACTGCGCCACTGGTTGTTGATTCTCTGTGGATCTATGCTGGACAGCGCTATTCCGTTATCGTAGAAGCAAATCGACCAGTAAACAACTACTGGTTTCGCGCTGATCCCTTGTCACCCCGTGGTTATCCAGGTTTTGACAACGGTCGCAATTCTGGTATTCTGCGATATTTGGGAGCGCCAGATGCTGAGCCGACAACGGACGGTATATCCACTCTGCCGCTTAATGAAGACGATCTCCAGTCCATCGTGTCTCCTCCGCCTCCAGGCGAGCCTAGGCTTGGTGGAGCAGACATCGTAATCCCGATTGTCCCAACATGGCATGATGACCATGAGGTCTTTGACATCAACGGATTTACCTACGAATCGCCTAGCGTGCCCGTGCTCCTCCAAATTCTCAATGGAACCTACGCAGCGAACGACCTGATGCCCAATGGAACCGTCTACACCCTCAAACCTAACTCTTCTGTCGAATTGCAGATATATGGTGTCAGTAAAGGTGCTCCTGTAAGTATTCTGGACGTCTGCACCGATACGAGCTGGATGTAACTATTATGCAGCACCCTTTCCATCTACATGGCGTAAGCACAAGTGTGGCCATATTTCCGACTTCATGACGAGCACGAAATTTATATAGCACTCTTTCTGGGTCATCAAAAACGCACTTAGTGACACGTACAACTGGGTCAATCCTCCCCGCCGAGACACGGTACCTACAGGTTATACTGGGAATGTTACTGTCATCCGCTTCTTCACCGACAACTCTGGACCGTGGTTCCTTCACTGGTAAGTGGCGCAGATTTTTCAGCACTAAATCAGTTCTAAAGCACACTTTAATAACAGCCATATTGACTGGCACATTGAACTGTGAGTCCCTTGCTACCTGCACGGGTGCACAGTGTATTGATATATACCGCCAGTGGCCTTGCAATAATTTTCGCTGAAGACCCACAAGGGACAGCAGCGCATATTAACCCTATTCCTCGTGAGTACTTCAAATAATTTGTTGCGCTATAAGATCAACGCCAGCTCAACTGTTTGTTTCAGCCTCTTACGATGAAGTCTGTCCTGCATTCAGCAAATTCAGCGCTGATGATGGAATTTTGAACATAACTGAAGCTCACCCATGATTCTGAACTGGCAGAGTTGACTTCTCACGTTTATTCCGATTCCTTTCCCCATTGCAAGTATATAAACCTGGAGTTGTGTATGATCATTCCCGACAAATCAGATATTCGACAACCCTATCAGAACCACGGGTATTCCGAGGGGTATCTTCAGACTGCTTTGTTATATCTCAAGAGTCATAAATTGGAAATTCAAAGGACAATCCCCTGGCTGAAGGTCTTCATCAAACGAGTCCAACGTTCGGGGGTCAGGACAGGCTGCTAAATTACATTAGGTAACGTACTCAGGCTGAGAAACGACTCCAACGGCTTGTGGTGAGAGCGTTCCAGGATGCAACATATAAGCGTCAGGTAGGGGAATTATTCAAGAAAGTCAAATGGGTTGGGTCGCAGGCATATCAATGCGTCGAGTTTAAATAGTGAGAATGCTTCGGATGATGATTAGGACGGACATTGCCCAGCGTAATTTACATTCTACCGCCTGTACCCAGGTCGTGGCTTGGAGTATACACAACAACGGGAGTTTGAACTTGTATGAATTGCTGAGGCAACGCCGTGGGTACGCACATGCACATGCACATGCGCAGTCCGCAGTTCGAGTTATGATGTGCGAACCTGACGAGGGGTCGCGTTAACAATACGAAGAGAAGGGTATCATTGATTTGAGGACATACCGCATTGCCAAGGCGGCTCCACAGGAGGCTGAAGCCCAGACTCGGAGGTTGGCCATGGGTCACTGGCCAACACGCAAAGCAAAACACGAGAGTGAGTGTGCGGGACTCAACGCATCGAACTCGAGGTCGAGAAAATAATAAGATTAAGCAAAGTGACCGTCTGTCCGCATTAGCATGCAATTAGATCGAGCATAATTTTCTCTACTCCCCACGCAATCCATCCAACCATGCTCCCGCACTCGCACAATACCCAAAACCACTCACTACCGTCGTAGGTCCTCCTCGCCGTCTACAATGTGGTCGCCCTCCTCTTCCTTCACGTCCCTCTCCTCATGCTCATGCACACCCATGGTCAACCTCCTCGCGTCCAGCCTCCTCTCATACCGTCTCAACAACAATCTCTCCACCCACCCATCACTCGGAAAACTCTTTTCCCACTGATTATGCAAATGCACTCCAAATACCTTACCCAGGACCTCGTCCAGCCCCCCACCCTCCTCCATACCCAGCCCACCAGTCCACTTCCCCGACTCGTGATCTGGTTTAAACGGGTCCGGGAGCCTGTTGTCCAGCCTACATGAACGCGCGTCTGAGAGGCAGAATGGTAGGATCTTGAATGGCGGTATTGACGATGCAATGAGCCGGCGCCAGAGTTTCATGTAGAGGAGGGAGCCCCAGTCGGTGGAGCGCGGACGGGGAGCGGGGGAGGTAGCCATTATGTGGAAGGCTTCGCAGAGGTAGGGAGAGTGTTGACGGAAGCGCATGAGTGCCCCGTTCAACGGTTGGTATGGTTTTTCTAATACAATATTCATTCAGGATTGGTAGTAGGTATAGTAGACAGGGAAGGACTCACCATAGCAGTCCCACTGAGTAACAAATTCGTGTTCGAGGAGGGGACTCAAATCTCGTGTGAGGAGCGAGTCCATGTCAATCCATATACCCCCATAGTTCCACAGCAAGAGCAGCCTAAGCAAGTCACCATCAATCCACGCCTTTTTATCTCTCAACTTGAGCAGCTCGCTCCCATGCAGCGCTGTCGTCGCCGCCAACGCCTGCACATCCACAACCCTCAACACAAACGCATCCGGATACTTCTTCATATACCACCTCAAAATCTCATTTCCCGACAAATCCCCGTTAGACCACACAACAAGCCTCGACGCGCCGACGTCCTGGGTTGCAAAGAAGCTCTTAATCATCCACTCCTGCCGCGGTCCAAAAGGGACTAGGTCGGTTCGCCAATATGTATGGAACTGCGTCCGCGCGTCGGGGTGAATCCACCCGCGCGGACGCATGTCATCGCGGTGCGTCTGAATCGTGCCGGCGAAAGCGTAGCAGTCGAGCCCGCGCCGTAGAGGAAGCCCCGCCTGCACCTCGTTGCGCCGCTTGCCGTATACGGAGTCTGACACGTTGTACCGCGGTGACACATGCGCGGGTTCGAAGCATCCTGCGAGCGGGGGGACTGGGTCGATTTCGTGTGTCACCCATGATCTGGAATAGAATGCCATTTCGATGTGTGGCTCGTAGAGGTAGAAACCAAGGAGGAGGAAGAAGAGAATAAGGGGAAGTGCGTATTTCAGGAATTTGCGGACAGTGTGTTGGCGTGGGAGTGGGAGGAGGGTTAAGGGCCATAGCCAGGATGTTATGCCTCGTGAACGGAAGGTAGGATTTGGAGGAGGGAGATAGGGGGTGTAGGGTAAGTCAAATGGAGGTGAATGAGGAGGAGTGGTGTCATTGCGGAACTCGTGACGGTGGATCGTGGCAGAGCGTAGGCGTGGCGCAGAAGAAGAAGAAGAGTAATGGTGAGGCAATTGGTGGCGCTTGTCGCCGCCTCTCGCCATCGACGTACGAGCCTTGCTGGCGTCGTCCGATTTTTTAAAAGTTGCAGGTCACTGTCACCACCTAACCCAATTCGGCGCATCAATCATTCTCATCAACACAACAACAAAACTACTATTCGACTAACTAAACAACGTATCGTAAAAACACAGCGATATACGATAACTAGAGGCCTTCGAATGGTACAAGATAAAGACGACACTGGTGGCCTGCGCGTCGAGACTGAAAAAAATAATGATGCTGATGCTGACGCCGTAAACGTTTCTTTAGTCGAATGAGCTCGTAGCGTGTTGTGCTCCCTCCCCTGCTCCTCTTACAACACCACCACTCCATTATCGAGCAACAGGGACAGGTGCACCACCTCGGTACCCACCCCGTCCCACCGCAGCCCCATTCTGACGCGCAGCCTGTCCCGCCTGGCCATTCATCTGTTGTCCCGGAACCTGCACCTGCTGTTGAGGCGGTCTCTGCGGTCCCATCGCCGGCTGCTGAGGTGCCTTCTGTTGTTGTTGTTGTTGTTGTTGTTGCTGCTGCTGCTGTTCCTCTGGTGCCTGAGGAGCCACATACAGCCCTTTATCAATAACCTGCGGAATCGGCTGAATCTCGGTGCCCAACTCCTGCTCAATCCTATACAGATTGAACCTATCCTCATAAGTAACCAAATTAATCGCCAATCCCAAATGCCCAAAGCGTCCCGAGCGTCCAATGCGGTGGAGGTACGTCTCGCTGTTCTTGGGGAAATCAAAGTTGATGACGACGTTGACAGCTTGGATGTCGATACCGCGCGTGAGGAGGTCAGAGCAGACGAGGTTCCGGCAGACGCCGTTACGGAAGTCGTGGAAAACGCGGTTGCGGTGCGATTGGAGCATCTTTGCGTGCGAGTAGAAGCAGGAGTAGCCTAGTTCTGTGACTTTTTTGGCGAGCAGCTCAACGCGGTTGGTGGAGTTGCAGAAAATTATAGATTGGTTGATTTGCAGCTGTTAAAGGGGCGGATTAGGATGAGATGGTAGTTTGGGCGGAAACGTACCTTGGAGAAAAGGGTATTGAGACAGTGGACCTTTTGTCTTTCTTCGACATAGGCATAGTATTGCGTGACACCACGCAAAGTAAGTTCATCCATGAGATTAATCTCGTAAGGTGATTTCATATGTTTATCCTATGCAACCACAATGAGCCAATGAAAAAAAAAAAAGAAAGCCCCAAAGAAGCACACCTTGAAATCTTTCACAATCATAGGGAAAGTAGCGCTAAAAAGCATGACCTGGCGCTCAGCAGGAAGATACGCAAGCAACTGCTCCATAACAGGCGAAAATTCGGGCGAAAGCAATTTATCAGCCTCGTCCATAACGAAAACCGGGCACTCGCTAAGATCAGCGACATTCTTTCCCGCCAGATCCAAAATCCTGCCAGGCGTACCAACAAGCACATGGACTGTTTCCGAAAGGCGCAAAATATCGTCTTTCAGCGTCGTTCCGCCGGTCGTGACCATGACCTGCAGGCCCATATGCTTGCCTAGGGTCTTGCACACCTGGGACGTCTGCAGCGCGAGCTCACGTGTCGGGACGAGAAGGAGCGCCTGGATCTTGGGCTTGGCGATGTCCACTTGCTGGAGGGAGGGTATGACGAATGCGGCGGTTTTGCCGGTGCCGTTCTTTGCGCGCGCGAGGATGTCTCGCTTGGTGAGCGCGATGGGTATGGCTTCTTCTTGGATTGGAGAGGGCTTTTCAAATCCGGCTTCGAATATCCCCATGAGGAGTTCTCGTCGGAGGAACATGTCCTCGAATTCGAGGCCTTTGGTTGCGGTTACATCTTCGGTTTGGGGTCGGAAGTCTTTAGGTGGGGCACGGAGGCTGGCTTTCCAGGAGTCAGATTGGGTTGAGGGTCTGTTTTTTTTTTTTCAGTCTGTCAGAACGGCGCGCAGGATGGAAATAAGGAAAATAAAAAGCGTACGTTGATGATGTTGAGGGTGCTCGTTGGGACATAGTGTGGTGGTTGGCAATTGGGCCTGCGATGAGGGCCTGCGATGGAACTGATGGGTTGTTTATTTAGGGTCTTGAGAGGGACAGAATAGTCGCTCCAGACGATGTGGATTGGGTGGTGGCTGGCGTTGAGTGAGGTGGTTGAGCGATGTGTGCAAAAAAGCAGCGTGGTTCAAGGGCAAGTGTCGTTCACACGGTCAATCACATATAATAATAAAATGAATTTTACAATGAACGTTTTGTTCCTCATCATCTTTGACAATGGCCATAGCATCGTCCTTTTATCTGGCTAGAAAAATGGTCTGAGAAGAATACAAAAGATGGTTCAAAAAACTTCCGAGTCACTCACTCTGTGATATCTACGCGACGCTGTCATGCTGCTGGTATACCACCCCTGCCACCTGGCTCTGTCTGAGTGTCCTGAAATGACACGAACATGACGCAACTGGATATCTGCCACGCATTAAATGATACACTCCCATGGCAGAGGCACATGGACTATACCCAACGAACGTCCCCCGTCGTTATCTATCCGATATCGATGTTAACGCTGCTTGACATGTCTGAATTTCGTCTCTAGACCCCATTGACACTGGCCCTCCTGGTCGCCTTTAAACCATGGCGTATGGCGGGCCATCTAAAGGCCAATGTCCCCAGTCTTGTCTTGACATACATATTCCTGACACCTGTCAGCCATCCTAGCTGGCCAGCCTCTTCCGAAAGACCGTCTTTCACTGCGCGTTCGGGTTGCCTGCCCCTAGGTTTAATCTGCTGTGCTAACTGTTTTAAACTAACTACCCCACTAACCGTCATAAGTACTAGCGACCAGTCCTCGGTTTTGTGGCACAGTTTTGATCACTCACTAAGTCTCCTTGTAACTTAGCACAAAGACGGTTTAGGATCAATCCACATGTAGTACCAATCAGTAAGCAACTGCATCAAGCCTATGGTCGTCAATCTAGTCCATTTCGTTAAGTAAGCAGGACCCGCATCCAAGTCTTGTCAGATATTGATTTTATACTAGGTATCATCAAGATCAAAGTAGAGTGCATCACCTTCAAGTTGATACGCTTAGTACATTCTGCACCCCAAAACAGTCAAACCTAACTCGAATTATCAAGTAATTCCCTTTGCCCTGCCTCCCCGTTTCTCCAGACATCACCGTGGTCGTCATACTCTTGGCCTGCCGTACCCGCAATCTCAGGCTGAATTAGGCACTCCCCGTAAGTAAGTATATCGTCTCCCTGGGGTCCGTGCCGATGGCAAATTCTGGACCTACTCCTCAGGTCCTCAGGTTGTCGCTGGGGAAACGGACTGAGGCTGTAACGCTCGATGTATCAACGTTTGACCACAGGTTATGATATTCTAATTGCTTCCTTGGGCCTGGTGCACGGAAGCGTATGTTTCGAGTCGTTCCTGCGCTGTTGCAATTACTCTGACAATGTTTGACTTTTTCCATTTCGATTTCTTAATGCCATCAGCCGCCCGCTCCGGTCTCCAGAACCCCGACTGGAATTTATTTTGCTGTGCATCTCAGCTCAACATCTTATCCAGAATCTCCTACTTTCTTTTCCCGCGACAAGGCATCTCAAGACTCACCGGAGTGTATAAATGTATAAATGTATATATATCGTGATGAACAGATGATGTTCATCTGCACAGTAAGCTATCCACTGATTCTGTTCATTCTATGTATGTCTGATGATGCAGCTGCACTGCCAGTGTATGTACTGGGTGTTGGCCACAAGTCTACAGAGCTTCTCAAAGATAGAGCTAGAAGTTTGCTCCCCCTTCCTTGATGTTGTGAGAACCTCATATCATGAGTTGGCCAGATTTTCATCATTTATGTGATGAGAGCTTCGAAGTTGACAATTGTTAAAGGACCGAGGACGTTGGGGCGGGTTTTCATTCAGGATGTAAGAAGTAAGTCGGGAAATCTTGCCACCAACATATAGCAGTATGAATCATCTCAGGATCTGTATAATCACTGTAAAGTGACTGATTCTGTGAATCACTGGATATGGCAGGATCACACACATGGTTCAACGTTGACGTTTATGTCATGACAGTAGCTTAAAACTTCTTCAAAAATCACAGCATGGACCTTAATACGCTTCTTCAAGTTCTTCGGACGAGACGAAAAGGTATGTCACAAAAACATTCGGTGCTCGTGGCCGTAGTCCTCATTGGGTTTACAGATTGCCTAAATGGCAGAGCTCTCGCTCTCTGACGGAACAGCGCTCGATGCGTTTCAGCTTCACCCATCATGCATCTGAATCATGTTTCATTGTTGAAATATTACACAGCTAGGGCTATACCTTTTTTAACTGAAAAACTGCTTGACTTCCTAGAGGGGTGCCGTTGAAGTATTAGTACATGCAGTAGGTTGAGTGTGTGTTTGAAATATAGAGGTCGCGTCTATGAGTTTCTTTGGCCCACGCTATTTCCACTTGGGGACTACAGCCGAGCGTCAAAGTGCGAAAGCGGATCTCACCATCATTGACTCGGATCTGTTGCTGTCCGAAGTATCCGGTCATGCACGGAAATAGAGGGTTATTCTTATAGCGATGTGTAGGTCCACCATGAGTTTGAAGAGAAAATAAGGGAGTTTTCTGTACTTTGAAGAAGGAAGAAAGGAGGAGGAAAAAAGAGACTTGGAGAATGTTGTGGTCAGGGGGAAAGAGTGGCGTTCCTTGGTCAGGTTCTTGTTCACATGTAGCAATCTAAGATTGATCTAATTTGTGATGGGGAACGAGTTGTGTCAGTTTGTCATGTCAGATTTTCGTCTTTACAACTGGTGCTTTCTAACTTACACACAGCTTGTCCCTGCAAGCCTCCTCCGCTGACGCCCTCAGTCTGTGATCTGGCTTGATTAAAACAGTGTTTCAGTAGGGCCTTGTGATCCCCACATTCTTTTCTACTTTACGCTCTCTAGCTAGTAACTACCAACTGACGCCTGCGTTTCCCTTCCTGCCATGTTCACACCTCCCCCATCTTCACGTCCCCCACGAAGACACCCCGACTCCAATCCCCAGACTCCTGTCATTGAATCTGGCACCCAAAATTTCCCTCCTGTCGCCTGTTCGAAGCGCCAGATTGGCCGCAGCTTTCGATGGACAGCCATACTTGTTGTACCATTAGCTCTAGTTCTCATCACAGCATCTACGCGACTCATCGTGCATCCCTCTGCAACTGATCTGCTCTCGTCGGCGTCAGGGAGTCTACCATGGCACGAAATTTCTTCCAAAGGGCTCGCATGGCATAAGCGTCATCATGAGGAACAGGAACGACGGCAGGTCACCTCGTCGTCGGGTCCTTCTACAAGCCCAACCCCCACGACGACGGTAAGCTCAGCCTCCTCGTCAACTAGTAGTTCAACCACAGCGGCGGCCGCCAACACCCCCATTCCCACTGTTCCCTCTTCCCCTCCCGCAATTCCGACGCCATTTCCTCAGCCGTTTGATTCATCCTTGACGAAGAACTTTTCGAGCGTGAGCTGTTACGACTTTTTCTCGAATATGACGACGACGCTGCCATTCCGATCATGTCGCCCGCTGTCGTTGCTCTTGGATAGTTCAAACGCCTTCTTCGAGGTATGTCCTGTGTCCCATTTTCTCATAGATCTGGAGCCTATTGCTGAATCTGTCGATCCATAGGCGCAGACGAATCTTACGTTGTTGAACTCGATCATTTGGGGGACATGCAACACTACCATTTCTCAGGATCAGTGCATCTCAAACATGGGTTGGTTCGCTGAGGAGCTACAAAGCTCTTGCACGGCAGATATACAGGCACGGAATCAAATGGCAGTATCGACTCTACGTGGTGAGTACCCATAATTCCCATCGTGGTGCTGAACAAAACACACTCAAGTTGATGCCCATTGATGCAGATCTCCGTGCCTACGCGTTAATGCGCCGAGTGGGATGCCTCACAGATCCTACCGCCAACACCTACTGCTTCCTCAACGCAGTATACAGTTCCAAACCATCGGACCTCTACTTCTACGATCTCTATCAAGGCGGGAGTCTCCCGAACAACACGCAGCTATCGTGTTCAGCCTGCACGCGTAGCGTCATGTCGGCCTACGCATCGGCACTGGAGGATTCCGCCCAAGCTGCAGTTCTCACTGACCTTCAGGAATCGTACGATCTTGCGGCTCAGATGGCTGTCACGCAATGCGGCTCTGGATATGCGAGTACGTCGGCTAATGCGGCTCCTGGGGGTCTGTTACTCGGTCGTTCGTGGCGCACGGGAATCGCACTGCTGTTGCTGGGCGCTATGCTTCAATCTATCTTCTGATCATAGTCATGATGTGTTGTGTTCTTCGTTTGCTGTGTTCTTTTTTCTTTCTTCCTGCTGGAACGATAAGTTATTTCCCCACCTCGTCTTCCCCCTCCTCTTTCCCACCTACGCCAGCTTTTCTTATTCGTGTTTATTGGATTCTTATTTTAGTTACTGGGATTCTAGGCATTCTTTCTTTTTTTGGTTTTAAAGGGCCTTTCAACTTCATTGCTGTTGCTTTTGCTGTTGGTGCCACCACTTTCATACCCATACCCCCCCCCCGCGTGCATCCTACGTAGTGCGAAATTCCGCGCTCACATTTACTTCACTACTATATCCTACATATATATATATACATTCATACCAACCTACCATCAGCTCCGTCATGAACTTTGGGATTTGTTACAAACGCCTATTTATTTATTGCATCACTCTTCCGTCTATTGTACTTACACTCACCGCCCTCCTATCTTGTTAACAGCAATAGAATCTATGCACATGCACACAAGGCCCCCTTCTTCCCTTCGTCTTGGTTGCTTTTGAATAGAACGGCAGTACCTCGGCGCAGTCCCGCCTCTGCGTACCTGTCTGCTAGGCAACATGTCGGCGTTCCGCAACAGCGCACCATATATACGTCTCCCTCAGTATACAGAAACCTCCGTGCCTCAACTTGAGTCATATTATTCATTAGTACATCGACCTCGTGATCAGCCGTCATGCGTGGATGTCGATTATCAGGCTGCTGCAAAAAAACAATTAATGGTACTGAACCGAAAAAAAAAAAACACATCGTGTGCGTGCTATCTTTGAAGCGCCATCGGAGCAGTGCTCTAAAACCGAAGACTTTGTCAGGGCAGGCATGTCTATGCGCATGCGGTCGTGGCTTTTCCATCTTTTCCATTCGGTTGCAATTGACACTTTGACGGGACTTTGACGTGTTCAACAATACGAAATTCGGAAAGCTCTGCCAAAGTTGAAGCGAGGGTTAGTTGAAAGGGTTGAATTCGAAAGGGTGGGCATAATATCATGATATAATATAGATACAGTACAGTAGGATCAGAAGACGAGTCAAGCCGCTGGCCATGTAAAGAAAGTCAACTATTATAGCTACAGAATTTCTGATGAATATATATATACGAGTGATGTTCGTAGGGTATCGTTTGTGGGTGCAGGTGCTTCGAAATTGCATGATCAGGAAGATTACAACAGGGAATAGAGTCCCAGGACCCAATGTCTAGGTAACAAATTCCCTCCTGCAACAAGTGGAGAGTACAATGAATAAGGGAAGATGATGACGGATCATAAGCGGGGGTATACGAGTTGTCAAGATGGCATGAGGAAGTGTCGTGATAAGGAAAGTGGAGGAGTAAGTGAGGACCGCCGCATCTCGAAAAGGACATTGCAGCGTGCCCAATGTCGGTATTCCCTTTATTCTTTCATCGTGTCTCTAGCAGTTCTTTCGCACGTACATCAGCCTGAGAGGATAAAAGGGATGGAATCAGTCCAGGTTCTCGACAGTCCTTCTAAGACTTACGTGTGCCCATGGCTCCGCCCAATCGAACCCATACTCCTCCACCGCATTGTAAACTCTCCTTTCAACTCTACACATAATCGAGTCCCTTAGTGATGGATGACACGTCGGCGGTATCATCCAAGACCCACGGGGCCTCCCCGTCGTCGGCGACATCCGCCAATGGGAATCTTTGAATCGACGCAGCAGCCGCAGATACAGGAAGCATGGCCAGCACGGAGGCTGGTTCATGCCTATCGATCCATCTAGGATAGCAAGGTGCTCATTCTCGAGGTGCCGGATAAGCTCGATCTCGGGGTGAAGGACGGGCGTTACTGGGGCACCTTTCGACCATAGAGAAGTCACTTCTGTCTCCTGTGCCATTTTATCGTACTCCTCGGCGTCGCAATCGTCGATCGCCAATCGGTTGGATTCCAAGAGGCGCCGGACCTTGTCTTCGGGACGGGTGCCCCAGTAGAGCGTCCGTGGGTGATAGCGCCGTCGGCGAACGACCCATCGTGGAATAATTCCACCGGTGCACGATAGAAATCGTTCGAGCCCCTCGGGACCGAGAGCCTTGACGATATAAGTGATGCCTCCTTGAACGAAGTGCCGAAGGCCTTGGAGGTATCGCGCCACATCGTTAATTCGTCTGAACATCTCGTACAGGAAGATGTGATCTAAGATTATTTGAATCAGCTAGGAGTCGAAGAGCAAAGTCAAAAGAAAATGGTGCGAACCCTCGTCATCTTCGCTTAACAAAGTGTGGAAAGGTCCTTTGGTGATGACGTCTTGGAAGAAATTTGAGTATATCAATCGCACACTTGATTCCAGTGCGAGTTCCGTCGAGTAATACCGCGCCTGAGGACTCGTCTTGTCCATGGGCTGGATATGATCGTGTAAGATGAAGCGCCTAACGGCATCGACCATGAGATTGTCGGCATCATACTGCTCGTGAACCAGCCCATACATCTCTTGGGCTAAATGCACAAAACCTTGCGACCTCTCGCCCATAGGGTAGGCCTGTTTCCACAGTGGCAGAAGGCTTGAGAACCGGGCCCAGTTCTGTTTTGGCGTTTGCCCTCCCAGTGTACCGACCCGTGATAGCTTTCGATGCAGCTCAGGGTAATGCCACTGGGCTATCAGCTTCATAAAGCGTTTGGTCATAAGGATTTCGTTCCGATGATCATCCCTGAGCGAGTCGCGCAGTGTTTGAACAAAGGAAGCAAGGTTGGTACATTCATCATCAGTAGGTGTCTGTCCGTTGGCCTTGACCAACAGAAGTTGGAGTTGGCCTGGATCAGCGGAGACAGCGACAGCGATATCTGAGCGATTAGACCGTGAAGAGTCGGTCTCCACAATGAGAGAGATGAAATTGAGGACAGAGAGTAATGGTGATTCGCGGAGGAATCTATTATCATGGACGGTGGGGCGATCCGTGCCTAGGTTCTCTATGACGCGGAGTGCAGCTAAGAAATCAAGCTGAAGGTCGTCACGTTGCTTTTGTGCGGAATCTCCTGGGCGCGAGCGCTTTTGTCCTGAGTGAGGAATGCACATTGTGGCAATTCTACGGGAGAGGGAAAGAACATCTGGCAGCCACAGTTCTTTGTGAATAAATATGGGACAAGGTGATTCAAATTCCGCGCGCCTAGAGTCATTCAGGGTCAGTCTCCTATGTAATTTATCCCCTCCCGCCTCCGTGCCGGCAACGCTTGTCTTCTCCGACGGAGGCAGATCTCATCATTTTCCTCATTCTGGATCCATATATATTTTGCGACATTTTTGGACGTAAAAGCTCACCACTCAGCTTCTGTTGAGGGCGGCGAGTCACCGATCAATCGCCCTATTCTTTCACCCGTGTCAGATGTTCACAGCGCATCGGACAAACCCTTCCTGCTCTAATTATGCCTCTCGTAGTCACAAGTGAACTCATGGCATAGCCCCGGCCGCCCAGTACGCTTTCGCTCTATCCTGTGCTAACAAATCTTTAAAACCCCGAAATCCGAACAAAAGGAACTTCTTTTCTATGCAGAACGTCCTCTCTGGGGTTAAGCTACGCCTAGGTCCTGGCTCCTTTTTTGTCATTTACCGCCTGTCGCGGCGAAGTCTGGCTTGAGATTTGCAACAGTGATTTTCGATGTTAATTCACTCGAACCACTACCTCCAGATGACCGAAAGGAGCTGCCCTTGTACTTTTCAACTTACTCCTTCTGTTCAGACCCACCATTTGCGACAATCATACAACTTCCACCATCAGTTGCCCTCGCCACTAAGGCCACTGATGGTAGAACTTGGAATAAAATAAACTCCCGAGACCCAGACAATCACTGTGATGGACCTACACAAGCAACAAACCTAAACAAGGTTATCTAGACGTCCCACCTTTTCATTTCGCGAACTGCGTTTAGAGCTTCACCCCGCGTACCGAGGCAACTTACTTGATCACTGCACCACGATCTGTCGGTGGTAACCATTGTAATGTCTGAATGGTTATTATCTCCTGTCTTGCATATCCTTGTATTTTTACTTGTTCCATCAACAACCCGTTAACACGTTTTCCTGACACGAAATCAGTTGGCTCCTCTCAAGTCTGAAGCGAGATTGAATGCGAAATCGACCCGCATCCCATACAGCCTTAATCCGATATAATGGCTTTTTGCACAACTACTGGGAGTATGTTGTACCGACTGCGCAAGCCCTCGGAGGTATACACGTATAGGCTGTTAACATGCACTCTAATGCCTAGGCTGTACCTATCCCTACTCCGCGAACCGTATGGTGCATGTGTGGAAATCTCGGCTGGCGCTCACTCGTTTGACAGTTTTGCCCTATTTTGGAAAACAAAAAACTCACATCCTTGAAGGCAAAACGGCAACATGATCCCACCCATATCACATCTTTTTGTTCCACAATCATCGTAAGTTCCTTGCAGGTACAATGCCTTCTAGAGAGTTTTACTTTCTCCTGGCATACAGTCTACAAATGACGAACTTTTTCTACGAAATGAATACAGGACTGATTCCCTACAAGGATCGATCGAATGTGTAGGGGTTCGCCGTAACAGTTGTCGAGACTTGAGTTTTTGTGGGGCCATGGGAACAAGTAGATCCACCGCCTCTCGATAAGTAGTGTGGTATGAGCGCTGATGCCAACGTCAAACAGATCCTCGTTCGCCGTTTGCCTTGTGTTTCAATCTTTCAACTTTCCCTTTCCTACCAAATATTAACGTGATATTTAAATTGCAGACCTGGTGGTCATGCCATCGAACTGCCTGGGCTATCTCCATTTCATCATACAAATGGTGAGCTTTCTTGGGATCCAATAGCGGATGGTCCTCTGAATTCTGGTAATCGAGCTTGACAATATATCAGTGGATGTATGGAGTGATAAGGTCTCATCGGTGTACCCTATGACATGGTACTAATCTGGTTAGACCCGTTCTCCATACCAGGAATGAGACTGATGTTTGGTTTTGGTCTCTCGATATCGGTATCAAAGGATCAACGACGGGTGGTTGTCTTGTAGGTATACAGTCTCGGCAACATTTCAAAGGTTCATGACATCACCTAGGCTCGCAAGCTATCCCATTCATATTGTAAATGAAATGCGCCACGATGGTTGAAAATATGCAAATGTTGATTCAGGAGCGGTCAAAGTGACCTTACTTATTAGCTAGGCACATACAATAATATTATATTTGAACTGGCCGTCAGGCTATCCTCAGAGGCGATATGCGGTACTCACTGCGATGGTGAAGCTCTGAAATTGGACAATTCGATGTACTTTTTACCAATTTCATTATTTACTTAGAAGGTACGGACCGAAAACCTATATAAGGGTCTCTGTCAAATCCACCTTATCAAAAAGATCTCTAACGCCACCATCGTCAACTACACTGGCAGGGCGCAATCTGAATCATCAATGTGGGTTGATAGTTGTGCATGACTCCCACGAGCTGATCCGCAACAAGGCGGAAATGCTTCCAGAGCCAATTGGTTGCACACAGCTGATAGATATAGGCATCAAAGTGCGACCCACAGATGGGGGCTGTTCCAGAGCATGGTGGGCGGATATTCGGGATAAGCTTGGGCGCGGCCGTATGAGACCTAAGTAAATGAATGGGCAGAATGGAATTGATTAGGCTGAGATTGTGCATCGATGTGGCCATATGGCGGTAAATTGAAGAACAATTATAAGTGGACAAGCAGATTACATCCGTGCAACATATGATGGCTGGCTGTATTTGCGGTGCCGGCTGAAGCAAACCTGATCAAAACTCCGCGGTGGTCACCTTGATAAGGCTCAGTGGCGCGTGCATTCCAAATTTCCAAGTGTGAGGCTTCCTTGACTCTCCTCTACTTAGTCACGTAGAGACTCAGTGCACGTCTTCCATAAGAATTTCAAAATGCCATTGCAAAAAAGTATAGGGGCGCCAATTGGTGCTCGTAGGGCTAAGGTAAGTTCTAACTTTAAAACCTTGTTATTGTAAGTTTAAGCAGCCATGGCCAATCAACTTCATTCTCCAACAATCCTAGACTCTTTCCACCTGTCGCGTATAAAGGTGCCATATGTACCTGAACAGGCAGACATCAGAAATTTTCTGTACCCAGATGATGGCGAAGCCTTCGAAATAAGTATGCGATGTACACCCCCAACTTGCAACCCATCATTACTACATATTGAGAAATTCCAATTTTGTTACGTGTGGCCCACTCTGATCTTCTCAGAGCTGGTGCATACCGCAGTAGAAGTCCATTGATTATCAGGGTTGAGGCAGAACAAACAGATTGCTATTAATAACCGGAAAAGAGATTTCACGATCAAAAGTAGGAGCTGCATGCCTGGAGGCTTGAGAACCATGTATAAAGGTATAGGCCAGATCGTGATGCCTATTAGTAGTAACTTGATACATTTCTAATATATGTGTGTGCTTTCCTTACATACGAATACAATTTCCAACTCCACTTGCGACCACAACTGCACTCTCCTCCCCGCTCTCTCTGCGCACATATGCATTGCGCCATCGACAAAGAGCGTCGATGAGATAGATAAAGGCCGAGCCCGCGGCAGGATGTCTAAAAGAACCAATGCCACAAGAGCAAACGCACGTAGCTAAGGTGTGCTGGTGGCAATCACTAGCACCTGATAAAGTTGCCAACAATCATCGTGGGGATACCCCACTTATCCCTGCGGATGGTAAAAGAAAAGCAACAATTAATGAAGCCTTCTTCAGTCTGCACCGCATCCACCTCTTCCTTCTTCACTTCCTCCTCGCCTGACGCAGCTGCCGCGACTGTACTGCTTGTCGTACCTTTCTGCGGGTTTGGGTTCAGATTCCCAGTCAGAAGCCGGTTCGGACTTGACGGGCCTCCCGCACCGAGACCTGAGGTAGTGGCGGGAGAAGGCTTATACCGCAGAACACATGATGTGAGTACGGCTTTTTGTGACGAGTCAAACGCGACGTGTCCGTATTTTTCCCAGTAGTTGACCGCAGATTCCTCTGCCATGAGCTCATAGATACAGAGGCGGCCCTCACGCATCATGTACCCTTCAAGTCCGACCAGTTCTGTGAATTCGCGGTTGGCTTTGTAGATCTCGCCTGTGCGCCGCCATAGACATGCAGGAACGCCCATGGCGGAAAAGACGCGGTCATAATCGAGGAGAAGACGTTCGAAGGCTTCTTCTATAAATACAAGATCCTGCATGGCGAGTCTGCATGTGGAAGAAAAAAATGGGAATGAGTGGAACATACAATGTCACGAAGAGACTGAGCAACAGCCTGTGATAGTGTATTAGAACGCTGCATGATAAGAGAGATAGAGGAGAACGCACGCGGAATTTAGGTCGAAGGACGGAAAGGGGTTGTAAAATTTGCTGCTTAGAATCTGGCGAGACGCTGGAATATGGTGGGTCACCAAGTTGCAATGCAGCGTTACGTAGCAACATACTTGCGGTCCATCCATCGGCTCAGCCGTGCGTAACCTTTGACATAGTTGTAAGGTTTAAGGAGGCCGGCCTCGTATTTGCTGCGAATAACGCGGTTGAGGCGCTCATTGCGTGTACCCGACGCTTGATCCGCAGCGGTGAGCAGAAATTTCTCGGCCTTCGTTGCTGAAGGAAGGACTGAATCTACCGACGATGCTTCCGTTTTCTCTGGACTGGTCTCGTATGTCGGGGCTGGGGTGCTCGGTGGAGCAGACGACGTCACCGCGTCGTCTGTCGAAGTAGATACAGCGAATGCTGGTTGTTGTAAAGGGGGTGTCACACTGTACGCCACAGGCGACAGGATAGACGATGAAGTAGCAAGTGTAGCTGAAGGATTCGTAAAGAAGGAGGATTCATCGAGAGTTTCTAGGAAGTCACTTCAGGGACGTCAGGCGGAAATATAGATATAAATTGAAGGGCAATTAACACACCTCAAAACGGAGAACTCATTGCCAAGGGTCTCTGGCTGGTATAGGAACTGCCCCTGTGGTACACTTATGGGCCACGGTGAAGATGGCTGGGGCGGTTGAGGAGGTTGGAAAACTGGCACTGTAAATATTGAAAAAACGCGACATCTCTTTATGATTCATAAATACCTGGCGCAAAAGTACGAGCCACCTCGACGGTCGACGTTGAATTAGCAGGTTGTTTATCTGAGGCCTTCGGTCGTCGTTCATCATGACATAGGTGGCCAATTTCGCGTTTAATGCTAAATAAAGTGTGAACGGTGCAACCACCGCCGCAAAACAAAAACATACCATCTCTGGCACGGTCGTCCCTCATCACACGTCATATGGCTACGCCTGCAGTATAAGCATGCATGATTGACCTTTCTCCGCTTGGTGACCTTTTTCTTTTTGCCGCCATCGTCGCCAGCGGTAGGTGTATTGGAGTTGGAAGCAGACGTAGAGGCATGCACGGTGTCAGTGTAAGAGGCAACTGCAGACATAGCGCCTGATGCGGCGATTGCTGCAATAATGGTTGACTCCTCGGTCACGGTGTTGACCAAGTTTTCGCACGCCGGACCCCGAGGACCGGAAGATGATCGATCACCAAAGACCCCAAGTGCACATCCTTCTTGCCTAACCCTACGACGTATACATATGTCGTCCACCTCTTATTCGCTCATCGACCCTTCAAGCTTCATGCACACTTTGAGGCCATAACATATACCCGGTGTACAGAAAAGGCTACAAAATGTGGGCAGGTCTCGGGATATTGGCAAGCGCGAGTAAAATCGATAACAGGAGAGTCTCAGGCATTCATGATGGTCGTTAGAAAAAGGTGCAATACCCGGTTAGAAACTTTCGTTGCCCTTATCTATATCTAACCCTTTTAATCATTTCCCCTAAATGGCAGAATGCATCCACCTCGTGTTTTTTTACGCGCAAGGTACGTACATGAGTCGTTCACGTTCAAAGCGACGATAGATGAGTGCCCTATGTCTTGCTTCTGAACTTGAATAGTATTTCTTTCCCACAAATGGCCAGTCTGTGGCGTGTAACAGATACGTTAAATGGAAAACAGGAGCCTATGTCCCGAGCCGTGTACAGTTCCTGGCTACTGCGCAGCCATCCTTGACCATCGGAAAGAACGGCTGCCAAGCTCGCACAACTTTTGTCGATGCTTGTGCTTGTTTTATCTTTGAATCCCAACTAGCCACGAGTCTCAGGCAGCTTTGCCTCCTCAAGTTTACCATATTGATTCTATAACCACTTAAAACGGACAGAGCCCTTTCACATCCATGTGGAAAACCCACTTATCATGTTCTAAACCAGGCGATTCTCCTGCCGAGAAAGTGATTCTCATCTTGAACACTTGCCTGGATGTCAATGTTTACTTCGCTTCTAAGTATGGTGATATCTTTGCGGCATCTTGAACACAAGATAAGGCTTTTTGAACCCAGCAGAAAATCAACTCCACTATGTTCTCCATGCCACCTAACCCCTCACGTTTTCACCGTCGGAGGCAGAGGGGCCTACAGCTTTTCTCATTACCAGATGCAGAAGAACTGCTAGAGCCAGGATTCCGCTGTTTGGATTGGCCGAATCAAATATTTGGGTTCTGTATAACTTGGCTTTTACAGGTATGGGCCGTCTTAGCGTTCTGCTCAAGTCTCCTAAAGTTTGTCCAGGTTACACTTGGTCAGAATTGGAGACAATTACTTAGGTCCCACATCTGTTACTCTTTTCATATCTAACTACTAACTTTTCTATTATATCAAGACCTGCCCAATCCACCAACTTGACGAGCTTTCGGCTCGGTCAGGAAATAGAACTTCAGGCTAATCTGGAGGGCTATTAGGCATGTGTGACTACATAGAATAGAATGTATAGACGAGTACTTAAGATTCACGACCAGTATCTTTGTAAGCTCTTTAGTGAAGGTGTACGTACGCATACGGCCGGCATACCTCGTGTCAGGCACAGCCACAAGTGGATTGATCATCCATGAGTGACAACATTCTGGGACTTTCTTCAGCTTTCTATCGTTGGCCACGGTAGCTGATTTAATACACATTTCCCACTTCTCTTATCCTATTTCCGCCATGGCCCAGGTACGGGGCCTCCCGTTATTGAGCTCGCCACCCCCACAAATGAGCGCAGGTGATGCATGCAGGAAATGTAACAAAGAGTTCAACATGTTTCTTAACAGATCGCGCAAATGCAACCATTGTGGTAGGCCTTTATTTGACTCTACAGCTATAATAGACACCGATCATCTTTGGAAACGTGTAGGTTACTTGTACTGCCACAATTGCTCGGACTATCAGGCGATGATGCGGCGTGGGGGTCAAGAGGCTGGGTACGACCCTATGCACGTCTGTGCCTTCTGTATCGAATTCCTTAACAGTGAGCTGTGCTTTCTTTCTCACTAAAGGAATGGCGTGTTCAATGGAACGGCAGTCACTGCGGCAGGAAGAAGTATGCTGAAGCACACACCCTTGTCAAAGCTTAGGAAGTATATGGACGCGTATAATCTAGAGATTGGGGGCATTGTTGAAAAAGATGACTTGATAGATGCAATTATTAGAGCAAGGGTATGTCGTTGGCTGTGAAAGAAAGGCGCACTGGTCACTGATGTCGTACTATAGAGACCAAATGGATGTCTCTCACAAGCGAACGAGGTTTGTCTATCCAGCTCAGCAGTTACTTCAAAGAGGATCTGATTAACAATGTTTTAGAGCTATTACAGAAGATATTCTGTTCCCGACAAATCAACGACCCATTCTCGACCTCGCTTCTTTGGCCGTTCTGAACAGACTCCCAACCCATCGCCCGGGCCACGGCCATCTCCAAGCAATTTACGGACAACACACTTTCCTCGACCAGACTTAGCTCCGGACTCTCCGCCGCATCAATGGCACACACCTCCAGGCGGACCACCACCCTCACACCCCTCATCCCGTTATTCGTTCTCACCAAGGCCGCCACCAAGTCAACCAGCTACCCCACCTCCGCCACGTCCTCATGGATATCCACGGTACCAACGTCCATCTGCATCACGTTCCTCTGAAAACCTTAACCGTCCTGCGGAACATACTCCTCCACCTCGTCAACGCGCGGCATCTGTGGTCCCTCCCCCCGCCCTGCCCCCACCAACTTTAGATGAATTGATCAACATGTCAGACGAGGCCATCAAGGCGCTGTCAATAAACGCGCTCAAATCTATACTCTTCACGAACCATGTCAATGCGAGAATGATACTGGAAAAGAGCGAGCTGGTGGCGAAGGTCAAGGCCCTCGTGGCGGATGAACTGCATGAACGGGAAAGGCAGCGTGAACGTGAAGAGGTGGAGGCGGCCGAGGCGATCGAACGACAGAGGGAGCGTCAAAGGGCAACGTCAGCGAGGGAAGAGAGAGAAGTGGAGTTTGGGGGAGAACCTAAAATGGACGCTACGAATGCGGTGTGGGCCGCTACGAATGAGGCTGGGGTTGCCACAAACGAGGCAGCTGCGGATGAAAGAGGTTCTCGTCGAGAAGGCGTGTTAGCTCCAGAGATAAGGGAGCCATTCCCGGCTCCAGAGATTGTAGAACCTACAGCACCGTCCACATCGGCACCTCCACCTCCGCCGCCACCGAAGACGCCTCCAACGGCTCGTGGCACTGCTGCAGATCTAGAGCGTACCGGGCTGTGCGTAATTTGTCAGGATGAGGAAGCAAACATTGCCATCGTCGATTGCGGGTATGTATATGGTATTGCCTCCAATGATGAAAGGTTGTCGCTAACCCACGATTTCTCCAGCCACCTTGCCATGTGCAGGGGATGCTCCGATCTGATCATGGCAAGTTCAAGAGAATGTCCACTCTGTCGAACGAGAATTATCACAGACTCTCGGCTGCTTCGCATTTTCAAGACCTAGACATTAATTAATGTTAACCATATCTTTCGAGCTTTCTTGCACTCTAGCTCTGCGTATTTGTGGTATATCATTCACCATCCTTTCGAACCTGTTTTGCTACCACGCACTCAACTGTATTCGCTCTGCATCATTTGATTACTCTATTACTTCAAGCTCAAGAATAGACTATCTCTCTGCACATCGATATCTATGAAAGCGTCGCTGTACAGTACTTAATAAATCATTATTTTACTACGGGTTTGTCGTAACTTGGTCGTGATTCATCATGTGTCGTAACGCTGTTATACAGAAGTGTCCAGTGATTGGTGAATGGGATTCCCTCAGTCGTCTTCGACTAGCTTCTCGATGTAGATGAAGGACATAACAATCTCGTCTTGTATGCCTTTCCATCCAGACATGATCTCCAGATACGGCTCGCTGGTTTTTGCAGTGAAAAACTCCTGCTGTCCTTTGGAGTAGTAACGAGCCACAAGAACTCTGGAACTGTTACTCAGACGTAACTAAATATCGACTTTGTTAAGAGTGTGAAGAATGGGTCAAAGTAATGACATGGCGCACCTCTGGGACCCCTGAACCAAGCATCCATCTGAACTGACGACCATTGATTTCAAACACTCGATCGCTAGATAAAGATAAACAATGAAATCTATGAGTGGCATCACTAACACTGGGTCATGTCGATACGTACCGACCGTACAAGCTCCATCCTTTCTTTTTGAAAAAAGACCTCGTCTGAACCTCTTTGTCGCGGAAGCACAATGTCGCGGACCGAAACGTCTTCCACGTGAACTGTGCGACATACTTGTCGCTCCGACTATCTTGACGATGGATGGTCGTTGTGCGTCCAAAAATCTTCTTGGGCGACGAAGCTTCATAGAGGACATCGCCGTTCTCGGAGAAGAACGTAGAATTCCAGGCTCGTTTGCCAGAGATGTAGATTCGCATCGTTTGGTGGCAATGTGGTGGTGAGTTAAGGAAGTTATGCAATAGTTTCCGCCTTGCCGACCGTGTTCAGAGTCCCGCCCGAGAGTCTTAAATTTGTAATGGCTGCTGTGGCCAAGCGCCCAAAATACCGCGCCCCGCGATGTGATTGTACCGGAAAGGGCCACACATGTCCACGTGCTGGTCATAGCATCACAAAGCAGAGTAATGGACGTGAGGCAAGCTGGTATCGACCATTGCCTCTCAGAGATAAAAAGAACAAAAAATGTTTGCCAATGCACATGCTCTAGGGTGTGTTGCTGCTATGACCCACTATTAACCTGAGATGGGACTTCATTTTTGATTATTATCTAGCGATGAGAAGCGAAACAACGCGCACCACAAGCAAGAATCCGCCACACAAGAGTTAATTCCATTTTATGTTTCTTTTTTTCCTGATTCGGGGCTGCTCTTTTCTCGATATTGATTAGATAGTGGTTATCGGACGCGTGGTGGGAGCGTTGCCTTGCGTGCGCTTAAATTCACAGCCTAATATGAACCAATTTCCATATGACTTGCAGGCTAGGCCAACTGGCGAAGTCACTGTGATGCTTTGACCACGAGTTTACACACACCCTTCCACAGCTTTCCGCATCCCTGGACAGGTTTTTCTTATAGGTAGGCACGAGATTGCATGAGATTGTGGATGTGAGTGAGTGTTGTTGTCAGAGAGGAAGGACAGCGAATTCTAGAGACAACCATCATCATCATCATTCACAAGAATATTGATCATTCCCCGTGACTATCTAATATCACTTCAAACCGGGCGCCAATCCTCCACACTCCATCGTCTACAGCCATGCTGGATTTCTTACTGCTCTCCTCTTCGGTTTCTGACCCAGAATTTAAGTTCGAAAGGTGTACCAAGCTGCACTGATTGGCAGTTTTTGACTTACTTGGCGTCTCAGTTTCAGCCTGCCCTGAATTGGGCAGGGGATGGGCTAGCCGCTCCTGCCTGCATAAGTGGCATCTCGTCGGATCTTGATTTTAATGCTAAAAAATTTGCCAATATTCCTTCTTTCAAAGGCACATATGTGCTGATCATTGTCAAGTTTCGGTATCCACTGCTCCACACATCACGACATATACCCCCAAAAACTATATAATGGCTACATTACGAGGATAGGTACCAGGAGAGCTGAGTACCTGAACCGGCTGTCACAACGAGATTGATCATCATTGGTTTCTGTCTACAATTCTCATAAAACGGCCATGGATACGAGAAGCACCTGTACACCGTGACACTCCTTTCAGGCGAGAACGGGTGAGATTCAACCTCTATCATTTCTTCACAACCTTCTAACACGTATACAGGATGTGGAGATCAACTTTCTTAGCATGCCTCTCTGTTGCGGCACTGGCATCGACTTCCGTAGCCTCTCCAAATTCCCAGCCTAACCAGAGGGATTCACGGATTGCACCAAAAGTGTTCATTATCTCACTTGTAAGATGAACTTGGTTTATCTTTTGTCACAGCTTATGGTTTGTAGTTCAATCTTGAGGGTAACATGTGGTATAACATACCCGAATTCAACGTTCTCGCGCAAAATATCACCGTCCCTGGCTTATCGCCTATCTACCCCAACGCACATTGCACGTCAAATGGATCGATCTGTCAAGTTACTGCAGGAGAGGGGGAGATCAACGCCGCAATTTCCATCTCATCACTCATCCGCTCACCGACTTTCGACCTACGCAATACTTATTTCCTTATAGGAGGCGTCGCAGGGATCAACCCTAAAGTCGCGACGATTGCCTCTGTGACCTTCGCTCGTTACGCCGTACAAGTCACCCTTCAATACGAGTTCGATGCGCGCGAGATCCCAAGCAACTGGCCTACTGGCTACGTTCCACAGGGAGCGACTGCACCGGGCGAATACCCAACAAGCATCTATGGGACGGAGGTGTTTGAATTAAATGATGCTCTCCGCAAACTTGCTGTTGGCTTCGCACGAAAGGCATCGCTAAATGACACCACAGCAGCGCAGGCATATCGTGCAAACTACGCTGCTTCTTCAGCTTATACGGCAGGCACGTCCTCGCCATCAGTGGTCGAGTGTGACACCGCAACGTCGGATACATTCTGGACCGGTCAACTGCTCGGAGAGGCCTTTGAAAATACGACAGCCTTGTTCACGAACGGCACGGGGGTTTACTGCAGCACACAGCAGGAGGATAATGCGATCCTAGAGGCCCTTTTGCGAGGTGCCAAAGACGATCTCGTCGACTTTTCCCGCATTATTGTCATGCGTACCGCCTCGAACTTCGATCGGCCGTATCCCGGACAGACTGCAGAGGGCAACAAGTTTGGCAATTCTGGGGGATTTATACCTTCCTTGATCAATCTTTACCGTGCCGGTGTCCAGGTAGTTGAAGGGATTGTTGGCGAATGGAACACTACCTTTTCACAAGGCATAACGCCTACCAACTACATTGGAGATATCTTTGGGACATTGGGTACAACGCCGGACTTCGGACCTGGAAACTGATAAAAAATTGCGTTTAAACGCGTCGAAAAGAGGGAGGTTGTTTTAATATTTATACATTATATAGTACAATGTGCACAATGTCGTCAATCTACAAGCTGGCTAAATTTTAGAGCTAAAACGATCGTTGATCAAGTCCTTGCATTTGAGCATCACATTTGAGGCAGTAGATGGTGGATGGTTGATCTTATCGAGAGACCCATTGCCTGTGTCACCCAGAACAGCAAGGTTGACCTCGATGTCATCCCTCTCTTCCTTGAGAAGTTCTATGCGGCCCTACAGCTGCGAAGTGTCTGTTCGCAATTCAGCCACACACCATGTTGACAGTCCAGTTCCGGCTGCGGTATCCAACACTGCATGTCGAGAGTGAGCTAAGACAACGATTATGGTGGGGTAAAGGCCCTAGGAAGGGGATTAGCAGTAGAGCGTATAGATTACTTGTGTAGATTGGGGTTCTTACCACGATAACGCTGGTTGAAGACGAATAGACCAAGAAGGCAAAGCTGGAGGCATTCTTAGTTTCGACGCCAGGTATATTTCCAATTACCTGTATTAGCTAAAACGTTGATTAAGTAAATCCAGTTGTTAGAATGCCAAATCTAGGCGGTTCTTGCAAAGAAAATCATATAAAAGATTCCAGATTCAACAAGAAGTATCATTATCCTCCCCACCTGGGTCGTGTTTGAATGCCCGTCTCCGCATAACAAAGGCCTGATGATGCGCCTATACTCCCTTCATAAGATAAGTCAGTATGAGGACCTAGAAAGAAGAGTTGATCCGACTCACCAGGTTTTTACTGAAATCAGAAAAGTTGCGATAGACGTTGTAGCAAAAGCAAGGCTGTATGACGCCGTTTGAACATTTTTACAAAGTAAATGCGTTTGGAATGACCCGTCGACGATCTGAGAGCCAAGTCGAACTCCGCAGTAGGTCAACGCAAGAGAAGATGCTGCTGAACTTGTCAGATAGCGACCATCCTGGAGTAGTAGAAGCAACCGTTTACCAAATGAGAGTGCAAGAGCCGTACATGGGATGATGAGAACCCAGCGGTGCTGATGGAAACGCCAGAAGATACAAACACGCCAAATGACGATAAAATCACCAAGATTGCACTAAAAGGCCATGAGGTGGTATAAGTATCTGTACAGCAGCATTTCGTACCATGTAGGAATAGACCACATCTATTGCTGCCAGGTGATTAAACACAATTCTCCTCGCATTGGCATATTTAGCAGCGATGGAAGAATTTGGTGAGTCCAGAAGGGTCAGTCTGATTTTGATGATGAAGTTGGTCACGTCCAGAATCCAAAGCACAACCGCAGAGAGAAATAAAACGAGAATGATGGTTAAGTTAAACTTTGCCATGGTTGTGCGAGCCGTCCGCCTACTGAAACATGGTCAGCCAGATTCGAGAATAGTGGTCAGGTATAATACAGTAGTACCCTAACCGCTTTGACTGCTTTGACTTCATAGATCGCTGCCCCCCAAAAAATAGGTGAATGAAGGGACCTAATTAAGGACATTCACTTACTCAGGGTAATTGTATGTACGACATTTGCGACAAAGGTTCGAACGATATCAGTACCTAGCTGCATTAATATTTCTGAGTCCACAGGTGTGGTCATCTCAGACGAGGGAAGAGAGAAAACTTGTGCATAGCGATCACGCCGCTCAAGCTTAAGTAGAGTTTGGGTATAGAGGATAGCCCTCAGCGCGAGTACTAGTGCTAGACACCTGTTCATCAAGCCGCATGCGTCTTTCCGATTTGGCCTCGAAAGCTGTGGATCCATTCATTCATACACTTCACTTCGCTTCGTACCCTGTGTCATTGATGGTTATCATTTGAACCTGAAAAAACAGTTTGGAGGATACACTTTGAGGGAGAGATACAACTTCGAGCTGCAATAGCTGGGATGAGGGATCTTGCGTTGGAACTTAGACGCTTTGTTTGAAGAATGCGCTTTTGACAATTGCTTTATGTAACAACAGTATTGATGGAGTATGGGTAACATTTAGCCCGTGACTGGTGTGCGTTTCAAGTTGTTCTCCGCAACTTGCCACTCAGGATCCATGTCATAAAGACCCCCTTCTTATGAAGGTGCAGTTTCATTTTCAGTTTCGTAAGTGATCTGCTTTTGAGCCAGCATGCATCTGTTGTCAGCCCTCATTTTAGCCTACAATCGTGGATTAAGGTAAATGGTACGATCAATCATCCGACCAACCGACCACGAAGGCTACGGTTGTGCATACAGGCTTGAGCCACAAATCTCGACCCGTCAATGCTTCGTTAAGATGATCGATTGCTTTGGAGACCCTTGCTCCTTTGAAGTCTAGGAACCACGACTCTTACATCACATTCGCAATATAGCGCTAGCCTTTCAGTCTTCCAGATTTCCAGCAGAAGGCAGACATTCTGAGCAAATTGTAAAAAATCTCTTGAAGGCGCATGAAATTAACGTACGACTGATCTTGTATAGTGTGTGGGGAACCAACATGATGTAACGATCTCTCAATGGCGCTACGGTAGCTCCATGCACGAAGAGCGCACCAGGAATGAGCAAAAGTTGATCGGAGCAGGAGCAGGCTGTATACTATAAAGATAGCAGTGTTGAAGTGCAACGTCCATAGCTTTACCACCATGCTCGGCCGTCTCTTCGACCTTTGCCTTGTGTCTCTAATTCTCACTGGCATAGCCAGCGCTGACATTACCACCAGTTTAGAAGTCGTTAACAAGTTAATCTACCCTGACAAATTCCCCCGCCCGTAAGTTTTTAGCACACTATCTAAAGGGTGAAAGATATATTGATCATTGTACAGAGCTGTTCTCGCAAATGGTACATTTCCAGGTCCGCCGATTGTGGGCACTAAGGTGGGAGTGGTCTTCCACATCCCTGCATCCTCATTCTTGCGGATACTGAGCAATTAGGGCGATCTCTTTACTATCAATGTGACAAATTCTCTGACGGATGAAAGAATGCTCCGAGCGACGAGTGTCGTAAGAATTACATTGTGCAACCCAATTCTGATACATATAATTCTCCATCTTCTAGCATTGGCATGGGATTTTCCAGAATGGCACGAATTGGGATGATGGGGCTGCGATGGTTACTCAGTGCCCCATCGTTCCCGGAAATTCCTTCCTGTACAACTTCACTGTTCAAGGACAGGCGGGGACCTATTGGTACCACTCGCATTATTGCAAGTGATTTCTTTTGAATGTCGTCCTTTCTTTTAAGATTTTACAGCCACCCAGTACTGCGATGGTCTTCGTGGCCCAATGGTCATCTATGACCCCAATGATCCATATCTAGGCGAGTATGACGTCGACGACGGTGAGTATCAGGCATTGTCGAACTTCTTTTTGTACTCATAGTTATATTATTTTGCAGAATCCACTATTATTAGTTTATCCGACTGGTGCGTGTGAGATATCCAAAGGATACAATCTTCTGATACGCCCCGTAGGATTCACGTAGCATCTCCAACACCAATGAATTCTAGCCACTCCTTGTCTACGCTTATAAATGGAAAAGGTCGCACAATGTGGAGCGAGGTTACTTTGAATACCTTGGCTCCCTTGGCTGTCATTAACGTCGAGGCCGGGAAGAGATACCGTTTCCGTCTCATCGGCCTATCTTGCGATGCCCCCTTTAATTTCACAATCCACAATCACCAAATGACCATCATAGAAACTGATGGTCAATATACTGCCCCCCTCCTTGTTGATTCCCTTTGGGTCTACGCCGGCCAGCGCTATTCCGTCATCGTACAGGCAAATCAACCAGTGGACAATTATTGGATTCGCGCTGATCCCTTGTCGCCCCGAGGTTATCCTGGCTTTGACAATGGTCGCAATTCTGGTATTCTGCGATACCTGGGGGCGCCAGATGTCGAGCCGATGGCGGACGGTATATCCACTCTGCCACTTAATGAAGACAATCTCCATTCAATTGTGTCTCCTAAGCCTCCGGGCGAGGCTAGGCTTGGAGGAGCAGACATTGTCCTTCCAATCGTTCCAACGTGGCATGATGATCACCAGGTCTTTGACATCAACGGATTCACCTATGAATCGCCTAACGTGCCTGTGCTCCTCCAAATCCTTAATGGGACCTATGCAGCGAACGACTTGATGCCCAACGGAACTGTCTACACCTTGAAACCTAACTCTTCTGTTGAATTGCAGATCCATGGCGTCACCAAAGGCGGACCCGTAAGTTACTTATTCTAGCCAGCGATCGTGAACGTTTGCCTCTGTGCTTGACATGAGCTGATTGTGACTATTATGCAGCACCCCTTCCATCTACATGGTGTAAGCACTTTCGGTCATATTGTTTCCAACTTGGTGACAAGCGTGAAATGTAAACAGCACTCTTTCTGGGTCGTCAAAAACGCACTTAGCGATACATACAACTGGGACAACCCTCCCCGCCGAGATACCGTACCTACGGGTTATACTGGGAATGTTACCGTCATCCGCTTCTTTACCGACAATTCTGGACCGTGGTTCCTTCATTGGTAAGTGGCGTAGGTTTTCTAGATAATTCAGTTTTAAACTCCACTCTCACCATAGCCATATCGATTGGCACATTGAACTGTGAGTACGCTACTTCCTCTAAAGTGTCTCAGAGCTGACATATCATCTAGTGGCCTCGCAGTAGTTTTCGCCGAAGATCCCCAAGGTACCGCCGCACATATCAGACCTCCACCTCGTGAGTATACAGTAATCATCATGTATAAAAACATCAGCGCCAGCTAAGCAGATCGTTTCAGCATCGTTTGATGAAATCTGCCCTGCCTACAGCAAATTTAATGCTGACAGTGGAATTTTAAATATAACAGAATATCACCCATGATAGTCTGAGGTTAGTTTGTTACAAACCACGATGCTTCAGGTGGCAAATTTACTGCTCTTTTTTCTACATCCAGATATCGATTGTACTTTAACTTGACCACCTTAATTTAAACTCTTGCGACCACGGGGAGCAGTACCTTTTTGCCTGATCATCCGCTGATCTATAAACATGTTTCTCAGCAAGGGAGGAATGTCCCGTCCTGCTCGTCTTTCGGGCCGCAAACCAGCCTGAGGGGAAGATGTTCAAGAACCCGCTGGCTTCTCGTGGCTTCGTCGGGCAAATCAGACTCTCCGACCTCTCGTATCTAATTGTAGGAACGACAATCTCAAAGCGCGTCATGCTCTTTCTTCTTTGAGCTAATTCCTCTCATTGCTTGCACAGGACGTGTAATACGTCTATTGGCATGAAGGAGTAAGCCTAGGACCAGTAGAAAACATGATCTTGACAGTGCTCGATCCAAAGAGATGAGGGTGTACCAATTTGACTGATCTGCCGTCAACTCCGGTCCCAGACCCAGTCGTTATGTAGGTCCACCTCTACAGGCGCATGCTGGATTCAGCTTTTGCCGTCTTAGACCCTCTTACCCCGCATTTCATCGCGCCAGCTTCCAACCCTGGAAGTTTCTTCCGGACAGCTTCACGAGATCACCCACAGTATCCCAACATACAGTATGTTTACCAGCAGTAAAATGTCGGCCGAAATCGACACAGGGCTAGAAACTTTTTTCCCATTCAATCCCAATACAAAAAGCACAGCTTGGAGCTAGCCACCGTTGTTGCCACCACCATCAAGTATCAGCTGAGGATTTCCTCGACCCCTCTTTACGAAAACCTTTCGGAAAAATGGCAGCAGCGAAGTTTGTCTCCAAAAATTACTGTCGATTTCTTTACGGCGCCCCACTCGGCGTTCCTGCAAGCTTTAGGATATCCGCTATCGCCATCTATCTTTACTCTGAATAGCACTCCATTGTTCACGCTGGCTCCTCGGCGACATCGGATGATACATTCAGCGTGAACGGTACTATCATTGACGGTGAGTTGACAATGTGCTTTTCCACCGTATTCTCCGGCGTTTCTACACAAAAGAAGCGGTCAACGTATGCAGTGACCATGCGTCAATAACCTATTCTTTGTCTATCGTGGAGCAATATCAAGTCCAGATCTCCATCTCTGTCAATCAGGAGAGTGCTTACTTTGGGTTCTGAATTTGAGTCTCCTGCGCTGGCCCGTAACGTCATGTCGCTCGGCCGACGTCCTACTACCAGATGCTCCAGATGTTGAGGCCTACCTTCTTAGATTGATGTTGGGTCTACTCGTTACCCGCCGCGCGTCAACTTTTGATTAATATGCTAATGTTAATGGGTGTCGTCTAGAATGAGAAAGAAAGGGATCTGAGGCCAAGTACTGTAATAGTTGGCGGACTATCGAAAGGTAAATCTATTCAGCTACCAGTCCAAGACAAGGTTTATCTCAATGATGAAGGAAGAGGCCTTGATGATGCGATGAAGAAGTGCATCACCAGGCACGGCTGTGAGCCTCATGGCAATTCCCGGTACAACAACCTGCCGGCTTCCCGCCTGTCTTTAAACGGGAACCACCCTGCACCGCTTGTCTGTCTGTCTTGAGAACATTTGCTGTATGGGGTCGTCGCTTCATCGGCCGACATCACATGCACGATTGGATCTGAATAGATCAAGTTATTGCTTTACAGTGAGCAGTCCGCCACGTTGAAAAGGCTCAACATCTGTTTTACCTTGTCCTCCCTAATATGAATGTGATCACGAGGCCTATTCTGGACCTACTCCTTGGAGCCAAGAACAAATTGGACAGAGACGAATATATCCTGGTGAGTTGTGACGTTATATGTGTCCAAGGATAAATACCATCCTTCAACAATTTGAATTTCACCCGACTTCTTCGGTTCCTCCTCCTATTTTAGCGTCGTTGTGAAGTCTACGACGTTATCCGTTATCATCTATGTCTGTCGAAAAGAGCGACCCTCAACTAATGACCCCTGACGAGAAGCTCGAAACGGTCTCTGAACCCTCACAAGCAGACTCCAAACAGTCGGAGGAGGAGAAAAGGCTCGTTCGGAAACTCGACAGCCGAATTTTGCCCTTTGCCTGCCTCCTCTATCTGTTCGCCTGTTCGTCTCGCATCTTCTTGTTGGCTTTTCGGTGCTGACAAGACTTCTTATCAGACCTCGATCGTTCTAACCTAGGGAATGCACGACTACAAGGTCTTCCACAGGACATCCTCGGCGGCGACAAGACAGGTATTTTATTCGACTGGATCAATTCGGTGTTCTTCTTCTCCTACGTAAGTTTTCACCTGCTCTGTGCTTGAAACGGCATTCACACTTTGAGACAGATTCTCTGCCAAATTCCCGCCACTGTGATATCAAAACTATTTCCTCCCAGAGTATGGATGGCGGCCTGTGCTATCGGTTGGGGTCTCTCTTCAACTCTAATGGTAAGAATGAATCGTTAAAATTCTTCATTTCACGGCCTTATCATCAATGGCAGTCTACTGCCTTTGATTTCGGCGGAATGATGGCAGGTAGGCTATTCTTGGGCATCTTTGAAGCTGGCTTTGGACCTGCCATTCCCCTTTACTTCTGTAAGGCCTCCCCTTTATTCGTCGGTGGTGAAGTTCTTTACAATGAAAACAGCTTTGTTTTACACGAAAGAGGAAATGGGCCTACGCGTAAGTCAAGGCAAATATCAATTAAAACACTACATGCTAAGTATGAAGGCAGATGGCTTATTGGTTCGGCTTTGCTGCTGTTGCTGGCGCCTTTGGTGGTCTTCTCGCGTTTGGCGTCCAGCATATCCACTCCCATGTTGCAAACTGGAGGCTCTTGTTCATAATTGAAGTGGGTGCCCATTTCTTCTTAAATTATTCTTCTTGAACTTTTCTTCCACAGGGTATACCTGCGGTGATGCTCGGTGTGCTGACACGGTTCTTCCTTCCCAATCGCCCCGAGTCAACGACATTCCTTAATGAACGGGAGCGCACTATCGCTTTGGATAGAATGAACAGGGCAACGAGTGGTGATACCGGGGCAGTTGTTAACAAAGGTGTGATGCATTTGTCTTCCCATAGAAATCAATGTATATTCAACGTTTTACGGGATATCAGCCCACATTGGTCTTGCATTTAGGGATTGGAGAGTGTGTCCTTCTATGCTGATAATATCGGATTCATTTCTGACCTTCACTCCGACCAGATATATGTTGGAGGCGTCATCTACTTCGGATTGAATTGCGCCTTGGCTTCTATCTCCGCTTTTTTACCCACCATCTTGACCACCCTCGGGTACAGTGCGTTCTGCCCGTGTTGTATCATTCTTAGGAAGATGGGCTGATCTTCTTTCTCAAGGCAACGCACGTGCACAACTATTCACAGTTCCACCCTACGCAGTCGCAGCTGTGGTCCTTGTCACGTTCTCTTATTGCTCTGACAGGTTACAACATCGTGGTGGGTTCATGGCAGTGGCATGTGCCATAGGCGGAATCGGATACCTGTACGTTACGATACCATCCTTTATTTAACTGGGGATTGACCTTCCGCAAGGCTATTACTGACGGTCCACGATAACAATCACGTTCGCTATTTCGCATGTTTCTGTATTACCAGTGGAACCTACACGACTATAGGCCTGATAATTGCTTGGTGTAAGATCTCCATCTGCTATAGGTTTGATAAGAGACTGATGCCTCTCTGATCAGATGCACACAACCTTGGATCGGAAACAAAGAAGGCCACTGGAATCCCGATGTTTATGGCGATCGGGCAGTGCGGAAGTGTTCTTGGATCCCACATATACCCAAAGACCGAAGGACCGAGATATATGTGAGCGGTCATTGGGCATATATCGTTCCTTATCTGATTGATGTTTGTGTTTCAGTAAAGGATTTGCAAGTAAGCAACTCTTGTTAGAAGATAATTATCCCGACTTACTCTCTGCTTAGTTGGATGTGCCCTAGAATTCCTCGCTGCTGTCTGCTGTCTTGTGCTTTCGGTGTGTGGCATAGCCCATCCCTGTTCTTACAGACATTAATCGGAGCTTTTTAGATCTCTTATAAGATGGAGAATGCTCGTCGCGACAGGGTGTATGGGAAACCGGAGAAGGATGCTCGTGTTGATACTCACGATCTAGCTGATGGGGTGAGTGCCACTGGTGCCGTTTGTTGTGCGTCTTGATAACATTCACTGTTAGGCTCCGAACTTCCGATACATCAGTTAAGGTCTCTTTCAATCACTATGTACAATGAGTTTTATGAGATAATGTATTTCTACGATGTTTGGGTAACGGATGTCAAATTGAATCATTGATTGATGGCAAAGCCTCATGATGACCACATGCTTGACCCTACAAAGTTTGTCAATCACAGCTGGCAAACCTAGGTGTGCCTTGACCAGTGCTAATGAAACGGTCACAAGAGCCAAATGTCAAGACTCCTTAAGCCCCTCAGGCTGGGTTATCTTAAGAAATTCGAGGGATTTACTACCGGTATATTCTACAGTCCTAGTTGAACATGCAAATCCAGTGAACCCTCGGACGTCCCATCGCCATTGCTGACTGTAAGAGGGCGGGATGGGCGGAATGTATCCGAAGTCACCTGCTTGGAGTAGAGGCATAAGTAGGTTGAACCAGAACCGCGGGATGGTGTCGAACTTTTACCTGGAAAGCTAAAGTCGGGTTCCAGTAAAGTCGTGTGCCATATAGAGGTTATTGAACGATGAGACATACAGCACAATAATGACATTATCTTAACGATTTAGGTCGCTCATTTTATCGGCGACCCTGAAGGACCTTGAGTCTACGACTTTGACACTTCCTCCTGAAGTCATTTTGGCTTCAACCCAGAAAGGGCGAAAGGTATACGGATTAGGAGTGTTGTTAGGGATTACTCTTTCCGCGGCAGGATCGTCGGCAAAGAAGCTATCCGTTGGAGTCTGAATTTCCATTGGTATTGGAGGATTTGCTAAGCTGTCACGGCAAATATTGCAATGCGCCATACTCGGGAAGAGATACAGCTCCTTGTAAATTCCGGTTGGACACTGTCAAGTCCGACACACTAAAATTCGTCGCAAGAAGAACGTGAGCAAGCCAATTCTGTGAGAAGAAATCCAGAATCTTCTGAGACATTCAGTGTCGTTTCGTTCTAATTCTGGCTTGAATTGAGTGTGGTTGACCCACAGAAAAGCACCACAAGCCTCCTTCAGGCTTTGGAAACGTACGCGTCATCAACAAAGATCTCTCCTTCGGATGTAATGGTGCTAATCCTCGCTTTACCCCGGCAGACATAAATACTGTTTTAGTTTTCGGCCTTTAGACCATACATTTAACATAGAGGCCACTATTGGAGTGGTCGGTGTACGATTCGGCAAAGAACGTGGATATATTAGCTGTTAGTAATGCAACTCACTGAGATATGAGGCTAGCTGGAAAAATATCTTTGTTGCAATGCTCACCAGATAGCACCAGTCTTTCATGTGTATGTTACACATGTTACAATGTTATTTAAAGGATGAAGCCAGTTCAAGACGTTGCCCAACGTACTTCTCTTTTGCTAACAACCCAGCCACCAATGGTTAGGCGAGTGTGACTGAGAGAAAACAGCCATTTTAGGTTCGCCACTGTTTCTCCATGGTGGTCGTCGGTAGAGCTAGAAGTTCTCTACTTTGACGGCTTCAACCTACGTCTTACAGTCCTATAATAGTCGCTCCCAGTTTTCCGCGGATTAAACCTGGACAAGGTAATTATACGTACCGGGAAAGTCAACGATGTAGATGGGTTCAACAGGAGATCCACGTGTAAAATCTAGCTTTATATGTATCGCTTGTATTAAGAAGTACTTGCGGGAGCCTGCGTCCTCCTACGTCGCCCCGCAATCTCCTAATGCGTCGAAAACCATTTCCATCAAGATTTTTTAAAAACTTGCTTATGGAGTGTGTCAACGCCATAATATTAATGAGTGCTGGGAGAATTGGGGATTGAACCTAGTTTCAAAGCTTCAGGCCAAACTGTGCAGGATTTTCGTTAAAGCACACGGAGATGCAACGCAATCAATGAGGGTTTTAGGACAGAGGGAGCCGAAAATCAAAGGGAAGTTGTCGCGGTCACGTGGAATTTTACATTATGAGGTGACTGGTCAGACCTTTGGTATCTTTCGCTTTTGCACACAGCAGCCTTCACGAAACCCATATCCTTTCATTAAAGACCTTCGCCTGGATTCTCATAAAATGGCATCAGAGGACGACATTTTTTCCGAAACCACAACTGCTATGGTTGATTGTGATCTGTTAGAAGCTGCTAAAGAGAATGTTCAACCTCTTGGAACTGGCCGGCGAGTCACTACACTTTCCGCTATTCTCGCAACACCACACGCCCAAAGAGACTCGAAGCTCTCCGCAACACGGAACCGACTACGCATCAATGTTGAACTGGCACTAGACGATGAAGAGGACGACCCCTTAGAGGCATATTGTCGTTTGGTGTATTGGACCATCGAGAACTATCCTCAGGGCCCAAGTGTCGAGTCTGGGCTTCTCGAGCTTCTTGAGGAGGCGACCCGGGTACTGAAAGATGACCGCGGGGGAATGTGGAGAGGGGACCTGAAATATCTCAAGCTATGGCTTCTCTACGCCAGCTTCGTTGAACAGCCCACGCTCATCTACCGCTTTTTGATCGCAAATGAGATAGGCACAAGCTTTGCTCTGCTGTATGAGGAGTATGCTGCCGTACTAGAAAGGGACGGTCGGTAAGTTCCAGATGCACATGACGAGTAATTTGTATAGATGATCGTCGACTCACAGGAGGAAGGATGCTGATGATGCTTACGCCCTAGGCATCGCGCGGCGAGCTGCACCTCTCGAACACCTCAAGGCCAGACATGATGATTTTCAAAAGCGGATGATGTCCAACACGCTTTTACCACCTGCTGCAGCATCAGTTCCTTCAGCTGCCCCTGCGCGTCCTGTTCTCAAATCAGCCTTAGGATCGGTCACGGGGTCAACAGGCCTAATCTCGTCACGCAGCGCATCTTCTGCTGCCTCCTCATCCTCTCGAACAACCTCCAATGCTCCTCTGCAAATCTTCGTGGACCCCACGGGCTCCGAGTCACTGGCAGCTGAAGCCTCTGAAAACACGTGGACAGATCTCGGGACACGTAAAACCAGGATCAAAGAAAACGTTCCAGAGACGAAGAAGCTTACTGGCACAATTATCAAACAGGCTGGTCGCTCGAAACGGATTGCGTCCGGTTCTGGCTCCTCCTCTGCAGCCTCGGGGTCTAAGATAGCTATCTTCAGGGACCCAGGTCCGGAAGACATGTCTCCGCCACCTGTTCCTGTTGGGAAGCCCAAGTCAGGGCGAGAAGGAGCCAAGACTCCTGCAAAGAGTTCAATAACGCCCTATGTTGATGGTCAGGGTGCCGCGGCGTCTGTTGTACCGTCCACGCCCAAATTCACACCGTTTCGTGATGAGGTGTGTGTCCTTGGTTACTATTCCTTACTGCCATTGACCGGAAACTTTTCTAGACGTCTACTCCTGCTTCTGAAACTTTGAATACTGTTCCCGAAACTGTAATGAAGGTCAAATCTGGTGGTGAGAAAACACCAGGTTCGGTGACGGAAATGGAGGCTCTCCGAAAGGATCCTCTTAAGAACTATTCTGGTCTTGACATTGAGGTCGATGAATCATGAGAGATGGGCTTTGGGTATCTATGGCTGTCTTGATTTCATAACAGAAACTCTCGTGTGTATCCAAAGACTTTGAGCGACATATCCTATTACTACGTGCTTCGTTCATCGATATTATTATACAAATCTTCAAAGTTCAATGCAGATGACAGAGTCATTCATGGATGAACGTTACGAAGTAAATGCTCTTACAATGGTCTCCGTGGATCAAATTTGGCAACGTGGCGCATCAAGCTTGCACGACTTGATATTACGCTCCCACTTCTTTATGTAGGTGGCCTAATACCCTTTTGGGATCCACAATCCGAGGCAGCTCACTCACCGAATTATCTACCATTCAGGTCAAGGTGACGCCCGGAGGGCCTGATTTTCCGCTGCTTATGACGCCCGGTGCCCTGATCGAAATCGTCGTCATTGGAAGTAGTACGCCTCAGTGCATGTGCTTGTCGTGAATGCGAAACTCTCTGTCAAATGGTGCTCACGTATTGCTCGACGTTACCCACTTATCTGGGATTTGGGATCGGTCATTGGACGTCTAGTTGTTTGCTAGTGCAAAGAGCTAGACCAACGTGCAATGCTTAATCTCGAAGTGATTAATGTTATCATTCCTATCCACTTTCCCCCGCGGGGCCCAATGAAGGGACAGCACAAAGGGCCAAAAGCGGGTCAATCCATTTGTAAAGGGCATCCGGCCAAGAAGCTTTTCCTCGCTCCCCTCCTTTCTGTGCAGTGAATGCCGCGGAACTGGTCCAGGCGCCGGATTCTCGAATAGTGATGGCGTGGCTGGATGACCGGAGGTCAGTTATCCTTCCAGAACACTAATGCTGCAAGATGATACTTAAACACTCCGACCGGTGCTAGTGTTCAGTCAGGCTTTCGCCCCAGACACAGACACAGACGCAGACACAGATTGACTACTGCGACCGCGATGTTCTACTCCCGAGTTGTCGTTCTAACTCTCGTCGTCCTCTTTCTTCAAGTTTCTGCGTCTCCTGTCTTCCACGCGTCAGGACTGCAGAAAGCGCATCACTCGCATCGCACACATGTGACAACTTCTGAAGCAGTGGTCACTGGAAATGCCACTCCTCCTGCATCTGAGGAAGCTTTGCACACACCTTCAATAATGCATAGCATTGGTGAAGGGTAGGTTGAGTTAACGTGGATCTTTATGTCCTTCTGACATCTTGTTTGTAGCTGGTCAAAGTATGCAATGATGGTACCTTCGAACAACATCATTCCATGGATAAAGAATCTGGCAAAGCGATCCTCTGTTGCGAAACGCACGCGGTCAATTCGTCGGTTAGTTCTGGCGGGATTTGCGGATTGAATGAAAAAACTAAACCTTTAGCAGTCGTCTTCACAGCCGCCACCCATAATGGACGCGTAAACCATATACCCATCGCGTGTTACTCGGCATTTATTCATCCTGGAGATGGTGAGCATCTGCATCATGTGTAGGGTGGACACAAGGGCTTACTTGACACACAGACGGCATCATGACCTTAGGTCTTGACGGATTAGATTAGAGAGGATATCTTTATTACACGAACAACCAATTGTATTTGTAGTATTCGCTCCAGCCCGAACGGGTTAGGAGGCCCATGACATGACATGACAAGATCAGTTTACATAAGCTCATTGTGAGGAGCCCAAGTTTTTTGAGAGGTTGACCTCGCGCAGGCATCACTTGGCCCAGGCTGCGATTGTAGAGGGCGACCCAAGTCTCCTGGATCCCCTTGTTCCCTTTTCCTATCTTCTACGCCACGACTACTTCTAATAATCACGATGGATTCTGACTACGATCATGCTCCACAAGACCAGGAAACTCGTGGGCCTCACCCCCACCCATATCTTCACGAACCTCTTCTTTACATATCAAATATCCCCTCAAATATTACTGATGAAAACCTAGCTATGGCTTTCGTCACTTGTGGTCCATTCAGGCCCAAGATACCACGCGACGGTTCTGACTTATTGTCTGGAACTATCGAGTTTCGCTTTATCGAGAAGGGTGAGTTGAAATCTTGTGAGAAAACTCTTGTTTTGTGTAACTTGAAACGCATTCAGCGGAGAAGGCCCTCGCCACGCTTCAATCACGACCCATCCCAGCCATCCTGCCTGCCGTACCCCTTGTGCTCTCACCTTATCCCCCCACAAACCCCCCGACCCCACTTCCCCCTCCATCTGCACTTCCTCGTCTCGTAAAGCACCTCCCTTCTAATTACACAGACGGTCAACTTTATGACCTATTCCGACCATTTGGCGCCCTCGCCTCAGTTCGCGCTCAGACTCAATTTGGAGCCGAAACCGGCACGGTCGAATTCTGGAATGAGGACGATGCTCGAGCTGCAGAGGAAGCTATGCACTGCGCTGATGTTGAAGGCCATAACATCGCTGTTCAGGTGTACCAAGCACGACGGACCGCCAGCGGCAGTATGCCTACAGAATTCAACACCAATGCGCCTGCATTTGTCCCCTCTGGATCCGTGTATCCGTCATACCCAGCTCAGGTTAGTAGTGTCTTTTCAAGTTTTAGTGATATACCCTTGGCTTACGAAAGGGCAGTATTCCCCATCGCGAGGCAGCCCGTACTCTGTGCGAGCTCCTCTGCCTCCACCAGGTTCGCCATTCGTTCATGGACCTGGCCAGCAAGTTCAAATTGCGCCACTTGTTGGTCCTGGGTCGACGAGCCATAGTGGCCTGATTGATCCATGCAATCTGTTCTGCAAAGTGAGAATTTTTTTTTTTGGTTCAGGGTCTTGGACCCTGCACAAATGACTGATCACTGATTGTCCTTGAAGAACCTCGACCCAGGAATTGACTCAAATGATCTCTTCAGTCACTTCCGACAGGTGAGCACCTAATTATTCTGCAACATGCATGACCTTACTTGCTTCCAGTTTGGCCAAATTGTTAGGTGTGTTTTTTCCGATTAAATTATAAGGCTCAACTTGAACTTCTTGAAGTGCGCGTGTCATGCGTAATGAAACTGGAGAGAGTCGTGGTTTTGGATTCGTGTCTTTCCAGACACCTGCCCAAGGTTAGTATGTCGTTCTCTTGGCGTCGAATGTCCCTGATTTGTTGTCCACAGCGAACAATGCGATGCATGCGATGAATGGTGCACAGCTAGGAACTAAGCAGATCGTCGTTCGATTACACGAGCCAAAACAATTACGCCAAGAGAAGCTTGCTCAGCGGTTTGGAGGACACAATGGCCACCCTAGGAGTGCAAGCGGAGCTACTAGTCCTGCGGCCAGTGAAGCCGGAGATAGTTATGGAGGATGGTCTAGCCCTCGTCGGGCTTCTGCACCTCTGTCTCCTGTCGCCAATCACTTTACCAGCACGGATAGATCTGAAAGGCCAAGGAGGGGCTCTGGGAGCTATTTCAATGTAAGGTTTCTGTCATCAATATTCGTTCTGTTTTGAGTTGAGATATCTTCTTAGGCTGCTCTTTCTGGGACTCTTAACATGCCCATGCGCTACGACGATCTGGCTAGCCTTTCGCCCGTAGTCCGTAAAGAGGTTCTGACCGGGGAGTTGAGTCGGCAGGTCAAGAAACTTGACCTCGTACCAGAAGGCGATATCTCTGCAATTGTAGACTCCATCGTTGGCCTGTCCCTAAGTGAAGTCGTGCAGTGCATAGATGACCCCATAAAGCTCGAGAACCAGGTTACCAGCCTGAAGACCAACCTGCGTGCTCCGGTACCTTCCAAGTCGCCTTCTCCGTCAGCGTCTCAAGACTCCCGCCTTCTTGATCCAGCTGCTCTAAATGCAACCGCTAGCGCCCCTGAGCACCCGTCGACTCCCGTCTCTGTGAGCCCGGCAATGTCGTCCCCACCACGCACCTCCTCACCCTCTGGGTCCGTACCTCCCACCTCTGAACGGGACCGTATGCTGGCTGCGGTCACCAAGCTGGAAAACGCTCGTCAAGCGGAGCTCACAGACCTTCTAATGAGTCTTCCCAAACGCGAGCGCGCGATGTGTCTCTTCAACGTTGAAGTCCTTCGTGCCAAACTTGCGGATGCCAAAATGGTGCTGGAGAGTGACGAGGAAGAGGAACCAAAGCTTGCTGACAACCAGTCTACGAAGTCGGCGCCGCAGCAGACAAGTGTTCCTGTGACTCCACAGGCAAAGAAAGCTATCTCCAGGCTCGAGGAGTCGCCCAAGACTCCCGATTTGTCGTCAAGGGGCCCGTCGGCGGCGTCGTCTCCTTTGCCCGGAACTCCTGGCGGAGGAGCAAACTCAACTTCGGGACATACGATTGCTTCCTTGGCGAAGCTGCCTGCACTCGAAATCATCCGCCTTGCGAACTCGTCCTCGTCGACGGGACTTCCGCTTCCCAAGGCTGATCCTCTCGTTGTGCAGGCTACTGATGAGTTTATTGACGGCTTGCGCGACAAGCAGATTCAGCAGCAGAAGCAGTCACTTGGCGATAAATTGTACGTTATTTTCCTTTTGGGCCAAGAATCTTTTAGGTTGATGTGTTCGCGTCATAGATTCAAAGTCATCAAGTCGTTTGGTATCAAGGGAGCGGTATGTTGCGAGACAGTTGTCGAGTGCCTTATAACTGATCGCCTGAAATTATAGCCCAAGGTTACTATTGCTTTGTTGGACCAAGAGGACCTTCGTTCCTTGGCTCATCTAATGAACAGCTACCCCTCCGTCCTTAAGGAAAAGGCCCTTGCGGCCGCGGTGGGGAAATAAACATCCTGTTTTTGATCCATTTCTTCTATAGTACAACTACCACCCCGGAAACACTCCTTTTCTTCCCTTTTGTCTTTACTATATCCCTACTTTTTCTGATTTTTCTCTTATAGTCTTCTACAACCCAAAGGAATCTACGTTGCATATTTCGGAGCTACCTCATACACCACCTCCGTATTGATATCACTTCGTGTCAGCTACGCTTTATGCGTGGCCCACGAATCGCTTTCCTGCTATCCTGCATTCTTCGTTAGTTACTCTTTCCCCCCTCTCTTTACGACCCTTTACGACATCCTTTCTTTCCGAGCAAAATTAAATATATCTTCAAACTTCACTCACTGGAAGGCCCTGTTCTACGCGGGAACGACCAGACGCGTCCGCGTCAGTGCGTTCACGTGACGGATGTAATCATCCACTAATGATCGCAGCTTGAACCTGACGTTAACGACCGCCGTTATACACACTCTTCTCCTGCTCTCAACTTGCGCGAGTACACCTCCTAAGAATCTGTGATGTCCTTTAAGCAAACAGGTATCTTCCCTGCAAACCCAGCCACGACCCGAGGAGCCTCAACGAGATTGAGTGCATCAAAGGACAAGGTTATTTATACCATTGGCAAAACTGTTATCGTACGTATCAACGTTGTGTGAAACTCGTAGACTTGTTTGTGCTGAAGATGTGATGTACAGATCCGCGATTTGAATGTGAGCTCAGAATCGGCACTGATCATTCATTTCAACTCACTGGCATGGTTCATTCCTGACAGAACCCTCTTCTATCCAAAACGTACTCAGGGCATGTTCATAACGCGACAGTGGCAAGGTTCTCGCCTTCAGGATATTACTGTGCATCTGCCGATGTGAATGGCACTGGTATGTCATCATGGATCGATGCGGGGTTGCTTTGACGATACTTACTTGATCTATCCAGTGAAGATCTGGGACACTGTTGGTGAGGATCAGACCGTGAAAGGGGATTATAGAGTTCTCTCAGGACGGATGTATGCTTTTCTGTTGAGCTGTCTGGAGAACATCGCCGCTGACTCTTGCGCAGCAACGATCTTGCCTGGGACGGCGAAAGCAAACGCATAATTGCTGTTGGGGATGGACGAGACAAGTAAGTACTCGACTGGTATGAATGTCATCTGCGCTTAGGATTGATTGAATTATTAGGTTCGGTCATGCTTTCATGATGGACACTGGGACTTCGTCTGGTTCGATCAGTGGTCATTCGAAGGTGTGCTTGAGCGCGTTCTACTTGCTCACTATCTTGACCTCTATTTCCAGGTCATAAATGCAGTCTCTATCAGACACCAAAGACCCTACAGAGCCGCTACTGCTTCCGACGACAGTACAATCGTGTTCCACCAAGGTATATACATATGCCCTGCGCAATGTCTTTGTTAACTTGGTTGAATTACAGGAGTGCCGTACAAGTACGAGAAGGTGTCGTAACGCTTCGATATGAGACTTGGCTCATTGAGCTCATGCATGTTTTTCAGACAATCAAAACGCACACTAAATTCGTTCAAGACGTTCAGTATGCCCCTTCAGGAGATCACTTTGTTAGTGTAGGCAGCGATGCGAAGGCTTTCCTTTACGATGGAAAAACTGGGGATACCTTGAGCGAGCTTTCTGCATGCCCACATACCGGGAGTATCGTGAGTTATTGCCAGTATTTCACATCACCGAGATATTCAATATTCAATGAGCCTAGATGGGTGTTACTTGGAGTCCTGATAGCAAAAATTTTGTCACCTCTTCAGCGGATCGTACCGTTGTGCTCTGTATGTGCGACTTCTATTTTAAATGTTACGCCCGAGTGTTAATCGAGGTCCCAGGGGATGTGCAAACCGAGAAACCCGTTACAACATGGACACTTGGTTCTGGCCTTTCCCATCAACAAGTCGGAAATACATGGTGTGGAGAGCGAGACATCATTTCTCTATCGCTCTCAGGTTCTTTGAGCGTCTTTGATCCCAGATCAGGTGGTGCACCCTCACGGATCCTCGATGTCAGTTGGACTTTGAACACTTCTTTATCTTCTGCCTTGACACCGTTTTCAGGCGCCACAGAAGGCTGTTAACGCATTGGCACCCGTCAACTCTTCAACCTTCCTAGGGGGCACTGCTGATGGGCGCGTTCTCTCTTTCTCATCTGAGACAGGCGAAACAAACCTCGTCCCCGGAGAGAACCACGCTAGCCTCATTTCAAGCCTTGCATCTAGTCCATCAGACGGCTCTATATATTCCGTCGGATACGACGACCGTCTCAGGGAAATTAGCGTAAATTCCAGTGGTGCATCATTCTCGTATGTGCTTCTTGTGATGACCAAGTATTATCCTCACATTTGTATCCCTAGGCCCTCATCAGCACCTACGGCTTCACAGCCCAAGTCCCTTGCAGTAGCCGGCGATGGCACCGTCTTTGTCGCAGAGATCAACTCTGTTGAGGCTTTCAGGTCCAATCAGCGCGTCTTCGAACATAAGCCCAAGGTTGTGACAAGCGCTGTAGCTGCATTCCAAGGAATCGTTGCACTCGGAGGGGAGGTATGGGCCCTTTCGAATACTAGTAATCACTGGCTTAACCACAGGTCTCAGGACAAGAAAGTTCGTCTCAACGCATGGGATGGAAAATCCCTGACAGAAACGGGAGTACTTGAAGAAGGTAACAAGGGAGTAATATCAGCACTGGCATTCTCACCAGACGGAAAGTTCCTTGCCTCCGGGGATGTGAGTTGTTTGAAACACTCTCCGACTCCTGAGCTCATATGTGATCCAAATAGTCGAGTGGGAGAGTTACACTCTTCGACGTGAAAGAAAAGAAGGTAGATATTCTAAGACGCAACATCTTGTTCATAGGTTAACCTGACGTATTGTTTAGTTAATCACTTCACGCTGGTCTTTCCATAGCGCACGCATCAACTCCCTTGCATGGACCTCAGACTCTCTCCATTGCGCCTCCGCTTCACTTGACACACATGTATATATCTGGAGTGTTGAGAACCCCATGAAGAATATTGCGATCACGAATGCTGCTCCCAGTGGCGCCAACGCCGTTCATTGGCTTGCGAATAAGGACTCGGTTTTGGCGACAACTGGAGCAGATGGTTGTGTGAGGTTGTGGGCTATTAAGTTTCACACGTCGTGACACTAAATAGTCTATTACATACTAGGATAGTGCCGGATATCTAAGGGATACTACTGGGGCAGAATAGGCCTTATCTCATGATGATCGCTGATTCTTTGAACCCTTCCTTAAATGCATATAAGTGTCCCGTGAGGCATACTGCACAAGACGAGGCTCACAACGGTCCTTCAGTACGCCGAAACTGACTAAGAAATGTTTACGTCGTTCGTCCATTCATCCTTGCTACCCGCGCCTCCAACATCCCTCTTACTACCACACAGGTAGACGGCCAGAAAAATACATGGACAAATTTCCGTAGTTCCCTCTAGCCGACTTGAACGACTGACCTCGTCATTTCGTAGATATTACTAGTGACGCGCTCTACCACTGAGCTAAGAGGGATTGATGGTTAGTGGTTGTAGTATTCTTCACAACAGCAAGGCTTGATTTGATCGAGTCCGTTCTGGACTCCTTGGGGGACTAGGTGCAGTGGGAACTACTGCGTGAGCTCTCATTTCCTTGTACGTATCACGCCACCTAAGCTTGTTTCTGATCAGTTGGTGTGACAATGATCGATCAACCTTGCTAATCTTGCTGCGTCATCTTAATCTAACCCATGTCTCATGACGGTAAGGCGGAGAGTATATAGAGCTCAAAATTCCTTTGGGGCTAACCATGCTCATGTGGTGGTCCGCCCTTGCTATTCTTCAGCAGGCTACTCTCTTACAACATGTCTTCCGACTCTGATACCGTTCGAGTTGCAGCGCCACCAACCCCGTTCCCAAAAGAGAAACCATTCAGCAGGCGCTTCTGTGATCCTTCCAATACAGTAGAGCGTAGGCTATACCTTAAAGCCCTCGTAATTGGTACTTTCATGGTTGGCTTGACCATCTTCGCCATATTCCCGATCTATTGGGGTTCGTTATGGAAAACGCCAGATAGGCCTCTTAAAGGCTGGATCATTGTGAGGCTTTGCTTCTTTATAGTCGCCCTTATAAACGATTCTTTCTGTAGGACTTCGATGGAGGATTTGTAGGACAGTACGTCTCGCAACAACTCGTTACTACGTCAAGCGCAACCAAAGTAGCATTTACTGCTCAACCCTCGAGTAAGTACCCTGGAGGCCCAAGCGAATTAGCGAACGACGTAGTCAACCAGCGTACATGGGTAGCTGTTACTAGTGCGTCTTGACCATATCGTCTCTCTGCATTTTCCCTTACAGCTGATGCGGCAGTCAATCCTGGTGCCTCGAACCAGCTGCAAGCATCATATGCCAATCCGAACGCGACTTATAACGGAAATGGAGCCATCACTATGTTTGCTGCAGAAGCTCGGAACGAAAATGCTTAGTGGGCTTTTCATTCAAGTTACCAATTGCATCTGTCGCTCAATTTGAATTCACTTGTCAAGCCGGATCATAACTAGACCGGTTGTCAGTACCACCTCCATCCTGCATACATTATTTCATTGATCTGTTCAAACCATAATTTAGGTGACCGCTCTGTTAGATAGTATACAGACATCATTTGCAATCCAAGCTGCTCGTGGAATTTCACCATCTACTCTATCAAATGTGATGGCCACCTCGCCACAGACCGTAATCCAACCCATTTATTTTACAATAGATAACGTCCGCGCCTTTAATGAGCCCGTGTATGTCCATCCCCTCTTTCGGTACTCATTAATTCAAACCTATTTCTTATATATAGCGCGACCGCTGTTACTTTCGTTGGCCTCATCTACGTGTGCATATTATCATTCTTCGTTGTGGTGAGCTGAATTAATTACTCACTTTTCGTCTCTCTTTTTTTTTACCTAGATCCTACTAGGCGATTGCATACGGGGCCCGGGAAGGATGTGGCTTGAACAGGAACCTTACTTACAGATCCCTTGTGATAACTCGGCTGGTGACTTCTACCGTTGCCTATTTTTTCGTTTCTGTAAGTCAAAGGAACCAGAACCTAATCCCATGGCTCATTAAACATTAGCTTTTTTACTCGCTCCTCACCCTTGCGTTTCAACTTGACTTCACCAGAAAGTGCGTGCATCACTAATGCATTTGTTCGCACGCATTCATCTTTGAGCTAGGTTTGGGCGTGTTGGTTTTGTCGTTTTCTGGATGCTCAATTGGGTTGGAATGACAGCAGTGTAAGCTAACCTTGGATATCTTGCATCAGGGGATTCACTCGTGATTGTCGATGCAGTGGTTTGGCACTGGAAGCACTTGTAACACTGTTGACGCCTCGCTTCATCCCATTCTTTTTGGTTACCTGGATTATAGGTGTGCTGCATCGACATGTTCTCAGACGTGATTTCATATTTCTTCAGTCAACGTTGCCGTCTGTTCGCAGCCGATAGAGGTCCTTCCCATCATCTACCATTACGGCTACGCGGCCCCGTTCTATAACATTTCGCATGCCACACGCTGCGTTGTTTTCGCCACAAAAAATCAAGGCGAGTTCCCTCAGTTCTTCCAATGAATATCGTTTTTTAAACAAGGTTGGTTGGTAGTTGGACAAAACTTCGGCGTACTTTTTGCCTGGATTGCCATATCGTGCATATCCTTGCCACTCATCCAATGGTATGTTCGCCGTAGGGATGAACGAGCCTACGAGCATAGTTTGGACCAGGGGAACGTTGAGAGCGCGGCCCGCCAAGCATCTGCAAGCTCAGATGAGAAGGCGCACATCGAGAAGGTCCAAACGGTCAATAATAATGCAGTGCCAAGAGGAGAGTTGTACGAGAATAATGCGGGGCCAAGAGGGGAATTTTACAAGGGAAATCTTCGTCGTGATGACTTTCAGGAAGGCTGACATAGGAGAAAGAATTTTGGTTTGATTTATAGCGTTTTAAAACTGTTCTCGAAATTCATTTTGTATTTTTGGACAAAGGATGAAATTCGGGCTCGTTCGCGACTTTTGAGGTTGTAACAGCCGTTGACGTCGAGTCCGCCTTATACCAAGATTTAGGATGTTTTGGTAGATCAATGCGATACTCACAGTAAGATAAGTCTGGAGTACACAGTAGTACCGGGCATTCTAAACCGCATCTCTATTTACGACCTCGCCAGAAGGGATGGCCTTGCCAGTCTTCCTGTAACTTGACTGGGTGCGTTCTTCTCCCTGAAGCATTTACAGCCTCTGATCGCTGCAGATACCAAAGTTCTGTGATACCAACCTCCTTGAGGTATTCAGGCAGGCGATGATAGTTAAGCCCTACGGCATGCGGTCCATGACTATCATCCGAGAGTGCAAATCGACCGCCTTGCTTTAGTACTAACTATAAGGATGCGTAAGGTCGTCATGGAATTTAGTGCCTGTCGGGAGCACGAGCACTGCGGGCACTCACCTCAACAACATCGCGTCTAGGATATGCAGAGTCCCAGCCCTTTCGGAACGCAGCGGCATTGACCTCAAACAGCGCACCATACCCAACAGCAAACCGGACATTTCGCTCCGCTTTGGCCCATGCGCTGGGAAATTCTGCCAACAGAAGCCTAGGGTCGTACAATCTGCACAAATCGAAGTGGCCCACGACCTCGGGGCGAAATCGTTGTAAGAGCTCGAACTGCGCATCGAAATATGATGATAAGAACGTCTCTTGTTGTTGTACAGAGACATTATCCTGTGTCACATTAGATGCAGAAGCAGTCAGGCTGTTTAGAGCTTTGTGGTATGTCGAGAGATCGAAGTCGATCGGCGTGGCATTGACATGATGAACAGAGCCTACGATGTACTCCACGCGCGGGCCTAAGCGAGTCAGTAGAGCATCTAGATAATCTAGATCTGGGGCTGTGATGTATTCGGTCTCAAGGCCAACTAGTAGTGTAATCTGGGAGGCGTATTGAATTTTGAGGCGATGTGCTTCGTCAAGGAAGCGTTCGAATTGGGACGTGAGCTCGTCAAGAGCCATTCCTGCCTAATTACAACGAAATGTTATTTTCATATGTTAAATACGAGCCAATAATAATAAAGCCGGAAAGCGTTCGTACCTCTTCGGGATATAGGTCCTCAGGTCGATAACGAGGAACATGTTCAGTTAGGCCATAGACTTGGAATTTTTGGCGAATTGCCTCCAAAACAACGTCTTCCAAAGTTCCTTTAGCATGTTTGCAGAATTGTCCTGAGTGAGAATGGTGACTGTGAGGCATTGTGGAGATGGACAAGAGGGAGGGAGTGCCATGGCGAATTTCTTCAATTCGACGATCTTATCAGATTGTCTACAACTCAATCGATGCACTTGATCTCAAAGTCCGTTTCTTTTTTCCCCTATAGTATTGGGTTTTGCGTCTGTCATCGGGCACTTTTTATCCTACCATCCTGTCAAAATCCTCCTCCAATAGTTGTTATGAGTCTAATTGACCACTGGCACATCGCAACAGTGTATGTACTCAGCTCTAAGTAACATCATCTTGATTACCGCGGTTCACGTGTTCAACCTTCATCCATCGCAATGCAGTCTCACCCTAGCGACGCTCTCAGTAGCATAGCACTGAGATACAGGTCAAATGAAGCTGTGGGCGTCCAGTCGGCGGTGGGATGCCTGTATGCCTTGATCTTTATCCCAAACCATTTTGTCATCAGCTGTGGTCGATCCTTTGTTCGTGCCATCACATTCTTGTAGAACTTGTAGACGATCAAACTTCCCTCGCAAAACGTGTTTAGAGAAATAGGAAGTTCAGCAGTTGCCGAATGTTCAATATCGTACTGGTTTGTAACCGGTTAGCTCATTTAATCTATCGTAAGAATAACAGGAGTAGAAAATATGGGGGGAGCAGAAAGAGATGAATATGTAATATGGAGAAAGGGTCCTATCCAGCACTGGCAGCCTGAAGGCTAGGCCCCGCCCTCTCAGTATTACCCACATTGTTGGTCTTGCTCCGACGGTAGACATACCAAAAAACAAAACATGCAACCAAGAACCCTATAAGGGTAGGTACACTGATCTTTGTACTGGCACCATCAGAACCCAAACCAGGATCAGATGGCGGTTCAGCAGGGGTCTGATTCGGAGTACTTGTGGGAGACGGCGACCTTTCACTCGTCGACGTGAAATCCGGATCTCCAGCTGCCGTGACAGTCTCAAGGGCCTGGTAAATTGCAGAGCTAGCATATGCGGTGCACTTCGAGCTCGCAGGAACATATGGAGTATATGGGACGGTGAAGTGATGTATGCTGTCAGGAGGCTGCGAGAACGTCAGAGTCATGCCGGAATCTTCCTCTGTGTACACGCCCGTGTATTCCTGGTTGTCGCCCAGGCATGATTCGAAGTCGCCGTCTTGAGCGTTGGATGGGGCGTTGTAGAAGCACCCCATTCGGTCGTAGTCGTGCGAGCAGAAGTCTGCTGCGTTGGGCCCTGCGGGGTCGCATACTTTGACGCAAAAATAATTTTTGCCGATGAAACTTGAGAGAGATAACGAGATCAAAAGACTGTATAGGCCAAAGATGGGATGAAACGACGTACCCCTGCCATTGGATGACTTGAATATAGGTGTCATCATTGCTGGACCAAGCATTTGAGTACATTAAGCCACCAATTGGATCACCACGCTGTGCGAGACTTTCATACACAATCCGTGGGCGAGGGTTGCACTGGCAGTACTCACTAGATCGGGACCGTAGGGATCCATTTCTGCACTGGCATAATCGTCGCTTTGGAGGTTTATCCTTGACTGGTCGATGTATCCGACGACCTGCACGTAGTCCGGCGTGCGCATAAACTGCACGCCCGTCAGCGAGTTCCTTGGTATGAGACGTGTGCCGTGCTTCGGATCCGTGCACCATGCGACCATTTGGCCCTCCGTGTTTGCTACGGTTGAATCAGGGTCAATCGGGCCCCAGATGCAAAAGTCTGTAAGTATGTGTGGGACGAGGAAGGATGCGTAAGTAGTAGGCACTTTATACCGGAGCGAAGGAGGACATTACCATTGATGGAGTTGACAAAAGAGGTCTGACAGAGCGAATCTTGATTTTGCGTTGTCGAGTTGCATACGTTGAATCCAGTCTGAGGCCCACGAGGAAGGTTGTCATATGTGTCGACTTTGTAAGGCTAAAGCCAAATACAAATTAGGAAGGTCAACGGCTGTAATTTGAAGACAGGAAAGCAAGCCACTTACAATTCCTGAGGGGTAGTTGAAGCATTTCGACACAAGAGGAGTGACAGCAGAACTGCCAGAATACGTGCTCGATACGGTACGTATCGGTCTGTCTAAATTCGTTGCTGTAGACGCTAGCGGAGTGGTCAAGCTGTTGCCCTGTGGGTTTATAGGTGATATAAGCGCCGTGACTTGTGAGATGCCTGCGGATGGGGACAGGGTCGCGTCCGATTGCAAGAGCGCACTAAGCGGCAGTAGTAGCAACAAATTCATTGCCTTGAACATGTTCGATACAGATCAGCGCTTTCAATGAGCGTTGTTCTATGTCGCTCAATAGGGCAGCCACTAACTTGGAAAGGAGAGGATATGTAAACCCAAAAGCTGGGGTGACCCCGCCATTTAAGCAGAGGTGACATGACAAGCTGTGCAAGTGTGAAGTTATTTTTGTGCGACAGAAACAATTTGCGAACTCGAATTCCATTGCAGCAGCAGCCGGGCCGGATGCCTAGACAAACACGCTGCGCCTACAAAAGGTATTGATGCGATCTTCACTCTCCTCATCTTCGTTGTTGCTCTCTACCTCGGTGTCCCCCCCATCTTGAACGACAGCCACTACCTGTCGAGCTCCCTTTTTGGTCTAGGTTTTGGGCTTGAGTTACTCCATCTTCGGTTTGCCAAGCTTGGACCACTTGGTCTTCTGCGTGCTTCTCTCGCTCGATTCCGATCCACTTCCTACGCATATGGCAATTCATTCATATCCTTCTGTGTTGCCAGGACCTGATTGTCTTAGGCGCCTTATCAAGTCCTCTTATCTAATCGGTCGTTTTAGTTCTACACTGGTTAATATGATTATCGTTCAACTCAATCGTCTTCTCTATCTCGTTTGACGCATCCCTGACACGTGCCTTGTCTTCCTCCTCCCACCACCTCTTCAGCTCAGTTGCTGCACCACGTGCTGTCGTTGTTGTTTTTCTATGGCATCTTGCTTCTTCCGTTCATCATCATTAATGACCCGCTGAATGAACTCATCGCCTGTCAATAGTTTCGATAAGCCATCATTTTTCAACTTGCATGACTTTTTCTGACTCTTCTTAGGAGAATTCACTCAACCATGCCATTAGGATTTGCCCATGCCATTTCTTGGCAGACGATAGCCTCTGAATTGCAATTGCAGACCTATTGGCAACAGGTACCTTCTTGAATCTCTTCCTGCGCCCTAGCCTAGTATTCTGGGTGAGCAACATCGTCAAGACAAAGAAATCAAGTGAAGAGGATGTCTCGATGAACAGCCTGGCTCGCAAATTCAGTAGCTGACCATAGCGCTCTTCGCAACAATTGCAGGTAAGGAGGTCTAAGAGAAGAAATGAAGTTGAGTTGAAATACAAACAAGAGCGCAATATGTAGTGGTGTAAAAAACACGTATTACAAATTAAAAGCCGGGGTAAGAATCATCTTTAGGACATCTCCACATCCTGGGAAGCCGCCGTTGCTTCACCTGCGGCAGGTTTCTCCGCAGCCGCAGGCTCCGAATCACCCATAAACGCGTCCAACTCCTTATCAAGTTCCTCCGCCGTCTTGGGCTTTTTAGGGGCACGTGGAGCGCGGCCAGCTCGTGTTCGTATGGGACCAACGGTTCCTCGACTGTGAATGAATAATGCAAGGTTGGGTAAGATCAATTATCAAGGCTAGCTACGGCAATGAAACGAGACGCACGGGCCCAGAGGAGTCTTAGTTTTGACGCCGCCGTCGTCTTTGCTGAGTCGATCGAGTAGCGGCGGTTTCTGTATTCTGTTGATGAGCGAGGTCGGGGCGCTGACTGAGCGGCGAGTCTTCGGTGCAACTGGCACGGTGTCGTAGGCGATCGACATGGGTTGTCCTGTAAATTCAGGTCATTAATGTATACAATGCTGCTGCAGCACACGTCCAGAATACAATGCATGCAGCAGTGGCAAATGAATGATAATACCCTTCGCAAGGATCCCATCAAATTGCTTTTTCGCCCGTGTTGCTTCGGTCGCAGACTCGAACGATATGATGGCGGTACCGGAAGAGCGGCCGCTGCGGTCGTACTTTAAAATTGAGGCAAAAATCGAATGCGAATAAGCGATGAGGTCGAGGTTTGCTTTTTTCAGGTGAAGCTCGGGGCTGGCCGTACCCTGATAAGTGGATCACGAACTAACGTGCCAATCTGTCCAAAGATGGCCTAAGAGTCCAGAGAAAGTAGATATGGCAAGAATCAAATTTTGAGAAAAGTGGGGCCACGCACAGTAAGGTCTTTCGGGGTGATCTCGTAGTGCAGATTTGAGACGAGGAGCTTGGTGTTAGCAGATGCGGCGGCTTGAGGAATTTCAGCGGCTCTTGAACGCCTTGAGTCTGCTCTGGGCCCTGTCGGAGCTTTGTCGTGCACCCATTGAGCATCGACATCAGGTCGCTGCGGCCAAGCACGTCTTTGAGCGCTTATAAATTATTGGATAGGAGACCTAGACACACCGAATAAGGCTTTCGAGCATTTCGGCGGAAAGAAGACATTGTATAGCAAGATGTTGAGGAAAAGTAAGAAAGATGAAAGCAGCCGGGGGAGAATGGAATGAACGATGTGGCGACGAGACATTCTGGACACAGCACGCAGCGGAGATTTAAACTGAGTTGGAAATATTTTAGCGCATCTCGTGGTCGTGACGCGGTATGTGGCGGGGATTGAGTACTATTGGAGAAATTTCCAGATGTTGAAAGGTTCATACAATTTAACTTATCTGGTTGAAAAAGGCCGTCTCATGAATCGGACGAGTGCAGGTAGAATTATTATTAGTAGGGTGTGTATAATTACTCCTAGAAGGGAAGTTTCCGCGACTTGGTAGAACTGTAGACCTTGAGAGGATTCGGCTTCCTCTTCTGATAATACTAGAGACGTACGCGCGTGAGTGGAGTAGTTACCAAGCTGTAAGGGTCGGCGACATACCGACTTGTAATTCCTGATACGCCGCGCCATGTCCCGCATGAGAACCTTCTTCTTCCTGTCCCGTCCCGCCTTGAGTCGTTCCCACCTGTGGCCCTTGAACATCCTCTTCTTTCCTGCGTACAGACGCGTTCCGAGCTCGGCACCTGGGACCTCTTTGATCTTAGCGTCGCCCACCCAGTCGACAGGGTTCATCCACGTCCCTTCAAGACTTCTCTTCCACTTCTCCTTGCTAGATTGCTCATCTACCAGACCTGTACCTATTCTCCCTCCAAACTGGTTCCTTGCTAGCTTCGCAGCAGCCTGAGGCGTGAGTTCGGATGGTTTAGCGCATTTAGGCCCAGGCGGAAGCAAGTAAAGACTGTTTGAAGCCTTGGCTTTCTTGACAAGGTCTGCCTGTCGCCTGAGCGATATAGACGGTGGAGCCCAACGTCCAGTAAGAGGATTTTTGTGAGGCAAGAAGGGGTTCGGAAGGCGGTGAGGAGTGTCAGGTTGTTCATTAGTTGGAGGTGGAAGAGGCCCGTTAAGTTTGACGTGTGATTTTAAGCTGGCAAGCTGCTTTATGCGGAAAGACCTAATGGCCTTTGCCCCGACTGCGAGGCCCGCCGACATTAGACGAGGTTGGTGGAATTGCTAGGCGTCACGGGTCGAGGATAGAAAACGTTTATTTGGTTTCGATCTTTCAGCCAAATACAGTATCTGATGACGACAGAGGCTCAGCGGAGAGAGTTCCGATTCTTTCTGAAAGCTTCACGAAAGTTGGCTTTTCGGCATTCTGCATAAACCAAAACTCAACTCGATTGTTCACAACACTCAGACTCAGACTACAGGAGTTGTTTGAGGCTTTTCCTGAATTACCCTTCAAACCTTGCTTCAATCCTTCTAGACCACAAACTTGCCGGCAGAGAAAACGCTTTCAATGAGTGTTCACATCCCGAGAGCGGCACGGTTACAGATTCAGCGCCGTAATTGGAGATTATAAACTAAAGTTATTTGGTTCCTAATATACATCGATACCGACATCCCAATTTCCAAACCTCGCAATGGGCAAACCTTTCCAATGCTCGACAACGAAGCCCATAACTGCATATGGTGAGCAAATTAACCTATTCTAACCTTAAAGCTAACGTATTTACAAGTGTTAGGGAACCCGCCTGAACAGTGGAAGGCCGTGGATCGTCATAGCTCAACTCTAAATGGGTTCTCTTTCTTAGCGAAGTATTACAGTGGCAAAGAGGCCGAGAGTGCACAAGGCAGAGCAACTTTCACTTACCAAGAAGACCCCACGATCTTCGATTCCGGATACTTGATAATGGTGTACTATTCCTGGAACGACATCGCAGATTATTTGGAGAACCGCATCCTACGTGAAGAGGAAGGCTTGCACCTGCACTTCTTGCGCGATGAGATCCATCACGTTCTTAGACTTTTTATTTGAAAGCTTATTGCATTTGTCTAGATCTTTCCTATATCGCCAACCTGTCATCCATCATATGTGTGAAATTTATGACAACAGAATCTTCGATTTCAGTCGTTCCTGTGTCATATCATAAATCAACCTATGCAGTCATTCCACCAACCCTTCTTTCACTGCCCCACAGACCTGCACGCAGGGTCTGTCAATCTAGTCTCCGTACATGACTACATGACCAATGAGTTGTATGCCTTCAAACGTCATTTTCGCCAACCATCGTTCCATCTTGAGGACACTTCCAAAAACGATTCCCTCCTTGTTGAGCTCGAGCACCTTGTCAATACCCGGTCATCATTCATCGTGAGGCCGAACTTCGTCGTCGAAGAGACGGACGAAAACTGTATTCGTGGCTTCCTGATGCTATTCTTGTCTGGGGGAACTCTTTCGAATATTTTATGCAAATTACATGGCGATTCTGACCCACTCTTGTTGCCTCTATTTTCAATCATCCGGAAACTCGCTGACAGCCATGCATGCGCCTGCCGGTGAAATCCAATCTTGGGCAAGTTACTAATCGCCGGATGACTAGAGGGATATAATTAAACCTCAAGTGTGCTTAGTCTCTGCTTAGATGATAGTGGTGTTTCTTTTCTTTCTTTCTTTTTCGGACAAGATGAAGATGAAGTGGCGTAGCGGCCAATACATAACTGTGCACTGGCTGTCGACGCACAAATGGTCATCCAGTCACATTTAGTGTCTTATTAGTCAGGCATAATTTAAGGCGCAATACCGCAAAGCAACAAATTAATATTCGGGTTAGCAACACTGGGACTGAAAAAATAAGGATTCATAGAGGGTCATGTACGTTAACAAAGGTCGTGCCTGGACTTAACAATCCCCCTTTTCAGTCCAATGTCGTAATGAAAGATAATAGTTCGAGAACTTACAAGAAACCTTAGCGGTGAGAGGGAGAGCCTCTGATCCCCGCCACACCTGTGCAGTTCGACTCGCAACGTAAGCCGTTCGCAACATAAGTCGAAATGGTTTTCAGGTTACATTTGAGCTTTCGTCCGGTCCGCGGATTTATCGTGGAATTAATACAGTATTCGAATGTGCCACGCCTCGTGTTCCCGCAGATGTAAACGCTGATGAATCTCTTGCACATAATCCTTGGAAGATGAACAACTAATCAATCAGAGGACGAACAAAAGAGGGCGAATGCTTTACTTACAGTTTAAGTCGGTCGCAGATAGGTTGGGCTGAAAATGCGCTGAGCGGTGAGCTTTTAAGCCAGTGTGCTAGGCACGAATAACCTGCGAGTCATCCCGTTTCCATTTTAAAGGTAAATATAATCAGAAGGCGATGAGAGTTGGTTAGCTGGAAAACCCAACAACACTTTAAGTGGAGATCCAAAAGACAGGCATTTTACTAAAAATGACTCCAGAGTCTACAGCTCCTTTGTGGATGAGATATGATGCCATATATATATATGGATATTGGGAGAGAACAAAGAGAACTGCGCATGAATTGGTTCAGAAAGTTCCCGGACTTTAGGAGGTTTCTGAGTGGAGACAGATTTCGTGGAGAGGGTGGGTATCTAGGTGGAAACCGAGCGGATGCTCTATGAATTCAGCACGACAAAAAGGAAGTGCAACAGACATATTTTTGCAAAAAGATGGCTCATGCCTCAATGCATTCTACAAAATGGCTCCCATTCCTCCCCTAGTAGATTCAGATTGATATCAATGTGGGCCAAGGTACAGATATGGATAATAAAAGATCAATCCAGAAGTGTGGAGTAGTTCTGCGCCCACATAACGAAATTGCGCTATCAACAGGGGTGATATTGAAGACTGACCGATCAGAGATACTTATTACATAGTAGAAAGTGACAAGGAGATACGTCTGCTGTAGTAGCTGTTCTGAATCAAGTTGAGAACAAAAAAGTTGCGTATTCAAAGGTATCTTAATTTTGATACTAGTATAACGAAAGTGTCAATGGATATGTCTAGATTTACCCAGAATGTCCTTGTCCTTTGTCCATGTGCGATTGATCTCCCTCTCACACCTTTCTGTCAAATAACACCCACGAACAATGCACTCAGCATTTCGATGGCGCGTGTGTATCGAGTAGTTCACGCTGTGCATTCCAATAATTGATCAGGCTTGCCGAGAGGGGTAAACCACTCAATATAAGCAAGAGGGCATCGATGCTGACCAAATTGGGGCGGTAGGCCCAAGATAACACGTATTTGGGCAAGGTGAAGGCTATAGCATTAGATGATCTACAAGCTTAAACATAAGACGTATTAAGTTTTAATGAACCTTTGAGGGATGATGACGCGATGTATTTAATAGGATCCTCGACGACCAACGCAGTGTCAAAACAATGCAAGAAATTGACAGCGCCAAAGTGTGTTGCAAGTTTTTGGATGCTCTGGTCTGTGTAGTCCAGACGGGCCACTACAGGTGGCTATATTTTAAGGGGAAGACTATGCCGCTATATTATCTGCTATACCATCTACGTAGTGAAACACAGTGATCTTACTTTTTCCTGATGCGGCCCAGGCTTGAGGCCGCACCTCCATGCAGAAGTGTGGGGTGTCAGGGCTGTAAGCATCCGATGTTATAGCGGTTCTGTGCTACGCGCGCGGAGGGAGGAGGGACACAAGAAACCTGATGTGGATATTAGACGCCAAGCATAAGCACAGTATTACTGAGTATTCGATGCTGTGGAGTGACAGCCCAGGCTCAAGCCTCAAGGCCTCAGGGGAAGTCCGAATCTCCGACAAACCTGTGCCGCATTGACTGTTAAAGGTTTGTTTGGCTCTTCACAAACCTTCGCAGGCAGAGTCTTTCCAATGCTTAAGAACGAAGCGCCCATAACTGCATACAGTGAGCAAATTAACCTTTTCTGATCGACTTAAAGCTAACGTATCTACAAGTGTTAGGGAACCCGCCTGAACAGTGGGAGGCCGTGGATCATCGTGGCTCAACTCTAGATGGGTTCTCTTTCTTAGCGGAGTATTACAATGGCGAAGAGGCCGAGAGGGCACAAGGCAGAGCAACTTTCACTTACCAAGAAGACCCCACGATCTTCGATTCCGGATATTTGATAATGGTGCACTATTCCTGGAACCGCCACATTATAAATTGTTTGGAGAACCGAATTCTACGTGAAGAGGAACGCTTGCGCTTGGATTTCTTGCGCGATGAGGTTCATCACGTTCTTAAATTTGTTGTTCGAAAGCTTATTGCATTTGTCTAGATCTTTCCTCGTATCACCAACCTGTCGCCGATCACATGTGTGAAACTCATGACAACAGAATCTTCGATTTCAGTCGTACCTGCGACATATCATGAGACAATCTATCCAGTCATTCCACCATCCCTTCTTTCACTGCCCCGCATCCCTATCTCTCAACTTCAGCGCATTCGAGGCCTGCAACCGGGGTCTGTCGATCTGGTCGCAGTACATGGTAACATGACCAAGGAGTTGTATGCCTTCAAACATCATGAGCGGCAGCCATTGTTCTGTCAAAAGGACACGTCTGAAAGGGACCGCCTCCTTGTTGAGCTCGAGTACCTTGTTAATGTACGGTCGGCGTTCATCATGAGCCCGAGCTTCGTTGTTGAGGGGTCGGACGGAAACTGCTTTCGTGGCTTTCTGATGCCATTCTTGCCTGCAGGAACTCTTTCGAAGATTTTGTTCAAACTACATGGCGATCCTGACCCACTCTTGTTGCCTCTTAAAGCGGCGGCTAGGATTGACCCATCGAATACCACATGCAAGGTTGGTGAAGGTCGAAGAAGACCTCTGGAAATAGAAATGGGTGATGATCCCATGGAAACCTCCTCAGACATCGATGGTCCCACTAAGCTCGCATGGGATATTAAACACGCATGGGCAATCGAAGTCGCGAGTGGAGTGGCCACACTTCATGATGCAAATATTTATTGTGGTGATATCAAATCTGGCAATATTCTTCTCAACCGCTCTGGCCAGCTCCAACTCATTGATACCGCTCCTGTGGATGGATACACAGAGTGCTATATATCCGCAGATCTCATGGCCACGTTAAGTCATATATTTCCCCAGAGTTACCAGCGGGATGTCTTCGCACTGGGCCTTGTTTTATGGCAGATTGCATCGGAGGTCGGGGGCTTTTATAGAGAATACCTGGATTTGCAGCCTGCGCTTCTCTGGCGCGAGGGCAGTGGGGCAGCGCCGGATTGGTATCGCAGCATGGTTGAAAGATGTATTCATGAAGATGCTTCGAGCCGCCCCACTGCGCGAGATGTATTGGCGGTCCTTGTTGAATAAACCTTACGGGGGGAGCGGGGAAGGTTTTGGTTCAAACGAACGAAGTTCTTTGTAATTACAGTTACAGGATATATAAGTGAAGCAGCGGTCAGGTACCTACATAAGTCATATGACTGAGCGCGTACACGCTCGCTAACTGAATAATTCCTACCTCAAAGGAGTTTTGTAATTGTTCATGTGTCATTGTGTTAATGCCTTTTAAATTCGTGTTGATATCTGGGAGGAGAAACCATGTTTCATATAAGCGTTAGTGTTTCGAAAGTTCGGTTCAGTCTGGTTCTCCCCCTTTCCAAAGGGAACCTGAAACATTAACATAAAGGAGATCATGAACATGAGCATGAACTGAACACACTGAACAGGTTCTAGTAGGTTCGGTCCAGGTTCAAACCCGGTTTGAACCTGAACATGTATCGAAAAGACTAAATCATTTACTCATCTATAAACCAATCCTCTGGCTCACATTCACGAGCATCATCAAGAGCATTGAATACACCATACCTATACCCACTCATCACAAGCTGAAGTGCACTAAAAGTCTCTGGTGACAACTGATTTTGCCATACAGTTCCAGTTTGTCCACCTGCTGAAAATGCATGCTCTGATGCTACTGAGGAACCTTGTATAGCTAAATAACCCCATGCCATAAGTGCAAGAGTAGGATGTTGTGTCAAGTGATACTAAGATAAGAATTAACATAATCTTTGACCAGAAAATGAATTGTACATGCACACCACAAAATTGAACAGGATCATCTGCAGGTTCTAGTGGTGAGTTGAAATAGTTGTCCATCTCTTGATGCAAGTTTGACTGAGATCACTCTCATTGAATGTGAGATCAAAGTGCCTGCTGTAACCAGCTAGCCCTGTAACCATTTTGCTTCACAGGAGAGTTTGAAGCCATGGTCATGGAGTAACCATTCTCGACAGCCAGCTTCATGGCCTTCAGTCACTTGGCATATCTGTCAAACTTATTGGATATGATTGAGATGGAAGGTGAATAGGATGAAAAGAGAGAACTCACAGTCACTTTGAATGCCTTCAGTCCAGCTTCGTAAGATATTTTGTCCCATTGAATCTTATAGTATTCAAGCTTTATGGAAGCTGCTGGAGTGGATGGCCTCCGGACGTCTCTGGACGTTGGAGGACCAGCATACTCCACCACCAAGGGCCAGCTCTGCTCCTCTCTCATCCATCTCTGATGTGGCTAATGCTGCCTTTTTGAGTGAAGGTGTGCCAAACAATGTAGAAATAGCAGATAACTCAGCTACTCCTCATCCGGACATACATTCTAGTACATCCAAGCTGACACATCCTCAATTGCAACAAGACCATGAGGGTTGAGCCTGACTGGCCACCCATACTCACAATGCTGAGGTTCTTTGACAGACTGAAGAGGGTCCATCTCTTTGCAGCTGGCAGCATCATCTGGGATGGCAACCCTCTGCTGGATCATGCACATGCACAGGATGGATGTGTATAACTACTCCACCCTCATACTATACATAGTTGTCCTAGCAGACTTCAGGGCCTGTGAGTATAGTCAGATAACTATACTCAACATTGTTACTATGCTGTCTGCAAGCATAACATTGTTCTTGTACATACACCCAGGTATAGTCACTACAACTGTACTGCATGTTAATTCTACCAAGCAGCATATACCCCCATAAAATATGGTGCACCTACTGGTGATGAACTTATGGATGAGTTGCTGTAACTTGCCCACTCAACACCATTTCTATGCCATAAACCTTACCATGTTCTTTCCTCTATGTGAAACTCATGACATTCTCAAAGGAGAGGTATGTAACTGTAACAGACACCATCGGTTACAGCATAATAATATCATTATTTACTAATAGTATTGTTATATATATATCTATATCTTATTAGTAAATTAGGTAAGATGTCATGTGACATCTTATTATTTAATAGCTGTTGCCAGTAAACGACTGTAGTCATTCACACAAGCACAAGTGTCACTGAGGACCCAGCATCAAGTGTACTCATGAGAGGAGCTACAGCTCCTCTCAATGACACTTGCTGTTGCCTATCCACTGCAGCTTGTCTATGCTGGAAGTCAGTTGTTGACTTCTCCAGCTGTGGTGATAGGCTTAAATTAGTTAGCACCATTGCAATAGGTAATGGCACTATGGAGAATTCTATTTCTCCTGGCATAGGGGACGTAATGACTAACAAGGTTTGCAATCCTTGCACTGCTTTATGTTCCATATATATACTTCTGATACTCTTGCCCAAGGTACTTAATTGTCAATTCAATAAAAATTGCCCCCTTGCTTGGATAGTCTTGTAGTGTACTCATTTTGAGTGCATGCAATAACCTTTTTATATGATTATACAGGTGTTTGTGTGTCGATTGCTTTGACACATCAGCATGTTGCTCCCAGAAGGCATCAATATTCCTTCGCAGTACTTGCTCAGCATTGTGTTTGCTGTCTGAGTCTGAGGTGCTATCTTCTGCAGGCAGCATAGACTCAAATCTAAGTCTACTATTATCTGTTCTCAGGAGAGCAGCTGGACATTTGCCCAGAGCCCTTCTATCTATTTCTATACTATGTTCAGTCAGTTCTCCAAACACTATATGACTACAGCATGTTTCAGGAACATGCCAGTTGTCACCATTGGCACCAGCTACCTCAAAGCCTTCAGCTTCCAGAGTAACCTGTGCTGAGGCTGAGGAGAATTTCTTCCCCTTCTGGGCTTCCTCAGTGACAGTCTGATGCTCCGGCGCCATTCTACTTACAGGCAGTTTGTTATCATTATTCAAGCTACTACTGAGTTGTACTAAGAGTGGTAGTGGTGAGAGATTAAGAGGCAGAAGTTGTTTGTATGTATGAGCACAAACTAATAGGCCCAGCGTGGAGTTGCATCTATACCTGGATGGATTAGATTGACTATTAGATTAGATTGAAAATTGGCAAGTCCGACTCTCATCTATAGCTGAGTGGATTAGATATATTAGATTGGTTACTTAACCAGTTTTGATTAGATAGGCCCAGCTTTCATCAATAGTTGGAAAGATTAGATGAATTAGATTGGACTTATTGTGATGCAACTCAGAATGCAGCTCAAAGGTATCCAGTGTTTGGACTCATCATCACATTATAATGTCACACACCTCATAGTTATAATGTTTCATAATTATACTGATTGAAATAGAAACAAATAGAACCAAATAAAAAATATTTAAAAAAATTAACAAACTTTAATTATTGTTAAATAACTGTAATAAAAAGGTCAAGTGTTTTAAAGTATACATAATGTACTCATTTACAACTATAAATATATATTTTATCTGAATGTTATGTGTATGATACATAGGATATACATAAAGTATATACTGGAAATATTCTGAGACAAACTAGAAACAGATAAAAATTCAAAAAGTTCATATCAAGTACACACAAGTCCATAAAAAGTCTAGGTAAAATACTAATCAATTCACATTTGTAGTCCAATTTTAGGTAAAGTCCATATTGTACTCTATATGGAATAACATAGAATTTACCTCGATTTCATGAGGAATCCATCTGGACTTTTGCCCAAACCAGAGGAAGTGCAAAGTACTCCAATTATAAGGGAAAGGTGGACTCTACAGGGACTCCATATGAACTTTAGGTGGAGCCCATGTGGACTATGGAGGAGTCCAAAGGGAATTCCATGTGGACTTTATGTAGACCAGAGGGAGTGTAGAATACTCCCTAGGCCCTTGAAAGTCCCCTGATAAGCCTAAGCTAGCTATCTCCTAGCTCATCTTTACCTGTTTTCTAGCTCCTTCTTAGCTGTCCCTCTAGTTTCCGCACTATCTACACCTCAGATCTACTATAGTTCCTGTTCAATCATCCTGATAACTTCAAGCTAATGCAGTTCACATTGGAAGTAGAACTTCTTCTTGATCAACTAGCTTTAGCTTCTCTCTGTTAATAATCCTTGAGTAATAAAACTGACTTTTAGGTGTTTTCTGCAGGCTTGCATAACATTGTATCCAATAAATGCCCAATTTACTAGAAAACTTGAGATGAAGTGAACCCTGTTGTGAGATGATGAGGGAATGATGAGGATGTTGCAGAACTTCAAGAATGGTTGATGGAACATAAATAAGATGAGAGTTGGAGAAGATAGAGATAATCCATCCATTAGATCTAGAAGCCCAAAGTGAGTTGTCATAGTCTGAACACCACTCAATGTGTTTATTGCAAGTTCTCACAGACTTATCAGCTGAGCCTGAGAGAATTTGGGTTCCATCAGGTGAAAATGCAACAGAGGTGACTGTCAGGGGACAATCTGCCAGGGGACAACCAACCTTATCCACTCTATCTTTTACATCTTCACTCCTTCCCTTTTCTGTTCATTATCTGTCTAGTTTATCTAAAAGATATACTCACTACTCATTTAAAATCTCTTTCCTTATATTACATCCTCCACAATTACTTCTAACTTTCCTCTCTTGTATTACAGGCTTCTACCTTTTATTCTGCACCTCTTGCATGTCAGAGGACTCTACATTATATAT